>JAAGNO010020738.1:104789-124851 GCA_033439905.1 Ceryle rudis | reverse complement strand
CAGGTTAAGGAGTAACAGAGTTTGGATGGTATAGTCTACACAGAGTTAAGTTTTCTACACAGTCATCCCCTGCTCTATCCACTTACTGCTGGCAGGGGCCTCACTAAGCCCTTTCTCATCCCCTAAGAGATTTGAAAGGCTTCCCAAAGGAAAGAAGGAGGAAAACCCTCATGTGAAAGTTGCATTTGGGCAACTGCACTAAGCAGGGGACTTACAACAGAGCTCAAATGCCAGGGAGGATGAAAGAGAAGTCATTATGGGGACCAGAGAAGGGGACACTGACCACCACCTCTTAAGTCTGGACTGTCCCTAAAGAAGGGAGGTAAAACAGATACTGACCCTTCTGAGGCAACAGCCCCAGAAAGACACCTGAGAAGAGCATGGATGAGTCTCCCACCTGCCCTCAAGGGAGGCTGTGGTCCAGGGGCAGAATCAGGTTCACACTGGCCATCAGCAGGTCTCATTTTCACAGGCTGGTTAATCCCAGACAGCATGTGCTAGCCAAGGCAGGACAGTAACACAATCCACATGGAGAGATTTTGTAGGGAGAAATAAATGCTCCTGCTATGCAGTATGATCCGTAGCTGGGGGTAATTTTAGACTCCAAGCTCAGTGCACATGGGCAGCAGCTACAGCACTGAGGAAGATGTGATAAGAGCTCCAAGGAAGCTGTTTGGGGCATCCAGGGTGGTAATGCAGGGTTTCAGTGACAAAATTAAAGGTTTTAGGGCTGTGTTTAGATGAGAGATGATAACAGTTCAAAGGAGCTGGTAGGGCCTCTCAGCTCAGAAATTTAATTGCAGCTGGCCAATTTCAGAGCTGACCATCAGCCTATTTTTTTTTACCACTATCCATGTTACTATCTGCAGCTGTAGTTCTCACATCACCAAAAAGTAACAGGCTGGGTTTGCTGTTGCTGTGTTTTTGTAACCAATCAGATCCAACTCAATGAAGAAATTAGAAGCATTTTAGGCAGTTCTTTTGTCATGCAAGGCTTTGCTGCCACTGCAAATCAAATTTTAAAATGTTCACTCTGTCCAACCATGTGTTCATCTTAAAGCTGAGGCATGTAAGAGATGTTTTCATTATTTTTTTCTTATGCTGATGAATCAGGGAAATACCATTCTGATTATAGCAAATGATTTTGGGTTTCCCAATGGGTAATGCCAGCTAAACTGTAAACTGTTCAGCCCAAAATGAAGTGTACGCCTAATTCTCCAGGTGTTCAGTTCTCTTGTTGAACTTCGTTTCCTTTCAGTTTAGGTCACTTTTAAAATGAAAAATGCCATTTTGAAGCAAAAGGTCAAAAAAAGTTTCATCTGGAAAATGTCAAAACAGAACATTTTTATGGGCTTTTTTTAAGCACTAGTCTGTTAAAGACTGCGGAAGCAAGAAGTTTCAAACTTTTAAAGATTTTCCTTTGTCCCTACATTTCTGACAGAAGCTCTATTTCAGGACAATTACATTTCCTAAGAAAATTTCTAATCCTAAATAGATTGTAAAACAAGAGGAAAGTAGAAGAACAAAATTAGAACATCATCCCACTCTCATTCAGCTAAGCTGTGGTCTTTCTTGCCACATGAATGAACCCCCTGAGAGCAAGGAATAGGGATTAGGTGTCCTTGACAGACACAGTTCTTTTTTGGAGAAAGGAGATAGTTCTGAAGAAACAGGGAACATGCAGAAGCTGAATTTGTGAGAACAGTCATCTTGCTTTGCAGGGCTATTCTGAAATCAGTGGAAAAGTGCTGTATCTAGAAATATTTCTGTCCTTTATCCCCATGACCGATTACATAGGTTTTGCAAACTGCCAATAGCTGTGTAGGCAGTGGCACTCCTGTCACAGGGAAGGTGTTTCCATTTTCGAAGAGATTTGTTTACTTTGTCAAGGCCCTGCAGCATGATACTAGTAACCTCTCAAATCCAGACTTGCAGCACTTTACCGTAAGCAGTGAAGTAATCTTGGAGTCCTGACTTGACTATCCATATTCCCCACTCCGTTCATAAAATACTTTGCTGTTTACGGGCAGAAGAGAGGTGTATGAACATGATCCTGTCACGAAGGCCTTTCAGCAACTTCCAGTGAGGAAAATTTAGGATTAGAGGTAATGCTTGGTTTTCTGCTATTTCCTCCCCTAGCTCTGTCCCCACCTGACAAAGACACCATCAGTGATCAAATTCATGGGAATTAATCATATCCTCTGAAAGAAAAGTAGACATGCAGTTTCCCTTTTTTGTGTGATGGAATAATATGATCAACTTCAGAAATCAATTGTGATTGCTCTTGTCACAGGCTTTTGACCAAATTAACCACTGTTACATGCAGACAAATCCAGAACTGTTCCCTCAGCTTCATGCTCCCTGGTGCATTCCCTGTCTGTGACATGTATCACAAAACCAGGGAAAAGTCACAGTGATTTCATCTTAGACAATTACGAATTTCTTGCTGACCTTAAAACCTGAGGGAAAAAAACCCCAAACCTGTGTTTTGCATAGCTCCGGAAATTTCACAGCTTTGGGGAGGGGAAAAAAAAAAAATACCATCCAAAACAGCAAGAAACCGTTTACAAATTTTTCTGCAATGTAAAACTTGCACTGATCCAAAAAAATTCTCCCTCCCACCTCCACGCCTGGTGTCCAACCAAGAGGTGCATTCTTTCATTACAACAACATCTTTTTAGGAAGCTGGAAACCCGACCTGCTTTGGCCAGCTCCCGTCGCCGCCGGGGATCGGCCGGGCCCGGGCCCCCGCTTCGGGCGGCACCAGAAGGGGGATGGCCCCTCCTCCCTCTCCCCTTTATGCCTAGTTGTTCCGGCAGCAGAGTAAATAAATGCCGAGCAGTGGCCAGGAAGCAGCAAATCCGTTTTGTCATTAAATTAAGCAAAAGCCATTTGAGGACTAAGCGCACGCTGCAAATTAACACACTCCTCAGCTAATTACTGCTCGCCGTGGGCTAGAGGTAGGGGCGAGGGAGCAGCTGCAGGCTGAGGGCAGGCAGCCTCATGCCAGTAAGAAGTGCTGGTTTTGGAGGAGGGTTTTCCTGCACCCGTCCTTTTCAAATCTTCGTACAGACCGGTAGGATGCCCAGACAGATCCCCAGGTCACCCACCGGTGTGCATAAAGCAGACTGGCTTCACCGCGGGGGTGCTCTCTTCACGAGGCTGTGCCTGTACGGCAGCAGGGCTTGGTGGTGTTCAGACTGCCAGAGCCCTAAAGCACTTCCGCAGCAGTCACCTCAGCCGCGCCTCTCATTACGGCACGATTAGTTAGTGAATTAATTATGGTGTGGTGCCGCTAGCTACTTCTCTGCATTGAGTGGGGCATACAGTCAGCTCAGGGGGCTCCTGAAGGGCTGAGTCCTGAAGGGCATCCTGCTATGGGCTGTAAGAGAAGCAGGGCTGTGTCTTTTTGCAATTTAGCCAGCATACGGCTCTCCCAGCTATCCCAGCTGTACCGATGTCTTTGTCCTGAAGGATGGCTAACTTCTCTAGGATTCACTATGAAGAAGAAGAGGAAAAAACAGATTTTTTTTTTTTTTTTTTTTTAAAAAAAAAAGACCCCAAGAGGAAGTGCAAAAGCTGATAATGAAGATGAGTTCCACTGGGATACAAGAAGTAGGTGAAAGTCAGACATTAAACCCTTTATTTAAGAAAATTAATAAAGTTTTTATTAAATATTAATGAACAAGGCTGGAGTCCATTCTCTCCCTAGTGAGTACTAAGCAAAATTAAATATGTCATTCTTCTTCCTTTAACGTGATTGGTAGGGGTTAATTTTAAGGTTAATATTTTGCCACTTGTCACGTGGATTTCAGGAGGTTTACGTAATCACAACTGGCATTTGGCTCCTCACAGAAGTTGCTCACAGAAATGCTCTTTTCCTTTCCTCAGAGGGATCAGGGTAGAGTGTGTCCTCTGACAACAAAACACTAATGCTCAAACTGCCAGGGCACAGTCACTCCCTGCTGCCAATGTACTGTGTGATCTTCAACAAGTCATTTAATTTTGAAAAATTTGCATAGAATTGCCACCCGGTTGTCAGCTTCTTCTCAAAAATCAGATATGTATGTGAAATGATGGGTTACCTTCAAAGCTTTACTTCCTAACAGAAAAGCAGCCAAGAGCCAATCCCGAAGATAATTATTGAGGAGAGGGAGGGGAGAGGTAGAGGTGAGGCTTTACAAGGCTCATCCTGCCCTGTCATGGTACACTTTAGGCTGTCCAACCTCCAGTTCAGTTTTGTTCTCCAGTCCAGCCCTCCACTCAAAGCATGGCTAATTTTAACCTTGGAACAGGTTGCTCAGGCCTGTCCAATTGAGTTTTGACTGTCCCCAAGGATGGAGACTTCACAGCCTTACTGGGCACTTGCTTCAGTGCTGAACCACCCTCACAGAGATCTTTTTTCCCCTTTACTCAGTCAGAATTTCACTTACTGTGACTTGATTCAAATAATGCAACTATCACCTTGCACTGAAGTGGCAGCAGTCCCACAAAAAGGCAGCAAAGCCTCATGTGATGTTAATGTCTTCCCTGTACCACCTTCCTAGATGAGGAGAGTTCTGGGACACCCAGCTGATCATGCGATGAAGCATAATGTTTCTGCAGGACTAGATGGCCAGCTGTGACTGGAAAGTCTGGTCCTTCAGAGAGCAGGTAGGATACAGAGAACAGTCCCATCCTCTCATATCAGTCCTGGGAGAACACCTAAAGGCTCCTCTCCAACAGGGAGTCCAGGACAGGCAGATCCTACCCTAGGGTGCCACAACCTTCCCTACCTATTGTGAAAACCCACTGGGCTCCTTGACTGGAAGTCTCTTGGGAAAGACATGGCATTATTTCATTTTCAAGGAGCTTGAATATTCTGCCTGCCTATTGCCGTTATCCCCTTCAGCTCTTTTTGTAGCTCTGCCATCTAAAGTTATTCTTCACATACTGTAGCTAATTCCCTTTGATGAGCTTCACAGCAAATACAGCTTCTTGAACACTTGTTATGCCAAGTCTGTGGATGCTTGCTTTGCACATAAGGAAAAAAAAATGTATATGGATGGTACATGCATCTGTAGGTTAAGTTAAAAATGAGGGCTACTCACTGACTGCTCTGGACTTGTGTAGGCATTTCTTGTGTAGACGTTGCATTTGTTTTGGCTGGCAAAGCAGGAAACTATGAACATCCTTAAGGTTAAGAAAATGCACATGGACAGGGCATGATATTTTGAAGAGTGTCTTGACCTGAACCTGTGATTAAACAAAAAGGAAATAGCATTTGAAAAACAAGTGAAGGATCACTAAGATATTCAGGGCCATGGAGGGAGAAATGTGCTTTCACTTTTCCTGGCATTTTGCCTGTCAAATTATGAGCTTATTTGTGGTGCTAAATGCTTTGCTTGTGTCTCAGAAAAATACAGGAACTCCTGTCTTTTTTTTTTCCAGTGGAAGGGAGAAGTTGTTACTGATCCCAAAGGTTAAGAAATTGGCACTGTCGGAAGCCAGCACTGCTTTATTTATTCATCAGTTGGACTCTATGTAGGCTCCCAACATACAGGATTCCCCACTGACTGCCTGCCCTCCCCAGAGAACTCTACATTTGCCTGTGTGTGCACTCAAGCATCAACCTATGCATGAAGGAGGGCTAGGTTTGCAGCCAGAGATATAGTAGAGATATACTTGGACCAAAATCATAATGTACTTCAGCTATAGGCAGGGGTCCAAAATCAAATGTCTTTGCTGGGTCTTTTCTTTGTTTGAGCTAAGCCAAACTCTGAGTTGCACTATATACCCAAAGGCTTCAGAGACATTCAGCTCTGGCATAGGCTATATATTTATATGTCTGTATCTCCTTGATCCCCATAGAGGTGATGCGTCTGTGGCCACTGATCCCCTGATACATATCCCCTGGTATGTGAGCAACTAATCCCAGGGGGGATTGTCATAGGGGTGAGAAATGACTGCCCAGTGTTCCCCCTACAGAGTACCCTGAGTCTTAGGGTCTTTAATGTCATCGTTTATAGTAAAATGTCATGCACACATTCAGCTTCAGAAAGGGCTGTGTGAAACCTGAACTCAGGCACATACCTGTTGAGCATTTTGCTGTCCATGAAGCCATGGGACACCCCAAGGCACATGGAAAGGCTCTCTCCAGCTCATCAGGATGAGCCCTGATGTTCCTTAAAAATCAAAGGAGAGTCCCCTTTCTCTTGTGCTTGTGTCAGCTTTGTTTTGGCGTGCACAAGGCCTGGGGCACGTGGGAAGGATCAGAAGAAACACAGCTCTTTCTCCCTTTCTGCCCTGCCTTCAACCTGCTGCTTCTGCACATCACCAGAGGGGGCTCTTTGAAGTGTGGATGTGTGGCAGTGATCCTATGGAGGTGCTTAACCTCAACCCTTCTACCCGAAATATCCAGACCAGGTCAACCTCTTATCTTCAGTTTTCAGACACTTTGTTAGAGGACAGGTGAGGGCATCAGTTTAGAAAATCCTATCTATTGAGAGTAGAAGGTGTTGCCTGCTTAGGCAATTAAGTGTAGTGAATTCTCCTCTACAGTGATATCCAGAGAAATCAAGAATCACCTATGCCTGACTTTCCATTCAAACTTCTCTCCAAGAAAGCATAGGAGGGGAAAAAAATGGAGGAAGTAACAATAAACTTCATCCTAAGCATTTTAAGCATTGACCCTGTTCTCCAGCTTGCCCCTTACCTTTTCTGTTTAATTTAAAATATTCACCCTTCAAAGGAAAAAGAGGAACATTAAAAGGAGATAGGGAGCAAATTTATTAAAAATACAGGTGAAATTTCACTGCTTGTTTGTGGAACTTAGTACAGAAAATAAACGTTCTGGCAGAGGAAGAAATGCATTTATTGAGGTATGATGCTGTAGCAGTGCACGGAGGCCTCTAATGAGAGCATGTCCCTGCATGATAAGTAGTCCTTATCTACATGTGAAGTTGCATTTCCTGACACCTTCCAAAATCTAAAGACAGAGGGACAGAGCATAGTGGCTTCTTTTTTATCAGCAGGAAAAGTAACACACTGAGAGATCAGGCCTCCTCATACCTCAAAGATGAGAGCTGAGGAACTTTGAACAGTGTGTTTAGTCAGGCTTAGCTCTCTACCACAGAGCAGGGATCCCAGTGTTTCACTCCTCAGTTGCAGGCCAGCACCTAATTAGATGCCGACTCACACATCCTCTTGCATGTATCACCCATATACCACACAGTGGGACATGGAGTTTACTATCTGAAAAACTTCTGGCATTCAGTTTTTGCTAGATAAATAATCATGACATTAGTAGACTGAAATGTTAACATAGAAGACTAACTATTGTAATTTCTTCTTTGTATGATTCACACTAACAGCATCTTTTCTTGCATAGAGACTGCTTTGAAAGGATCAAGAAGAGCTCTGCAAAAGTGGGAGGAAGGGACATTTATATAACAATAAGCCTTTTCCCCCTTAATTTTCTCAGTTGGCTGCACAGTCTTCTCCTGTCTTTTGATGAGATCTCTTAATAAAAACATTAAAAGGATGAGCATAGGCAGCTCCATTTCCAGTAATAGGATGGGTATGAGGCCAATGAGAAAACTTCATTTCATAAAACCTCCCTGCTGAAATCTACCCTACCTCAGCATTTATCAGCTTCTCTGCTTTATTGTCTAGTTAAAATGGAAATAGCTCAGCTTTGGCTCTTACTCATCAAGCCATGTGGATGACAATGTCAACTGACACCAGTTTTCATAAGTTAAAAAAGCTGCCTTGGAATAAGCAGCAGTGAGACCAATCAGATTTAGTGATTAATATTTCCTGCTTCAGAAAACATAAAGACACACATGCAGTTGCAATCAGACTTCACTGGCAAAGATGACTTGAGAGAATAGCTGGGCAAACATCAGGTTTCTGAATGAAGAAACAGTGACTCAATTCTTAAGTGGCATTTCCCAGTGCAGAAATTAAGTTTTCTTGCTGTGTTATGCAGACAAGCAAGCATTAAAAAATAGAAAAAAAAGGAGTGCCTCCTATTACCCTGAGAACAAATCTATTCCCTGAACCATTAAAAAAAGAGTCAGGCCTGCCCTCGGTGCTTGCACAGTAATCGTTTCCACCAACTCCAGCTAAAAAATGTTTCTCTCTCCTTTCAGCTTGGATATGTTCTCTAGGATTCCTGCAGTGTTCCCAGTGTGGCTCTGAAAAATATCACACTCTCTTATCCTGGGTATTTTTTTTATTCCTTTCACCCACCAGCAGCTTTCATTTCGCTTTGCTTGCCTGGCCACCTGAAGGAAATGCTTAGAGTCTTTCAAACTGGGCTCACAGAGTTTTACTGTGAAGGTGTTACATCAGTGCTTAACTAGTGCACCATCAAAATGGAGCAATGCAGCTTATGAACAGGCAAGCTCCAAACACTGGGTTTGTGCCGATGACTTTGGTATGCTAATGCTAGGTATAATAGAGACTTGCATTGCAAGTCTCTTCTGCAGTTTTACTTTAGTATATTTACTCTCTAAAGATGTAAAAAGAGGAAAGGCTTTTTCTCTTGCCTCAACTTTATCTTCTAATAGGGATCCTAGCTGAGAACTGGCATAAGGATGAAACTTCCCATTATTCATGTACACAACTCTCTTACAGGTTTCACAACACTTTCCTTTCCTCGGCCCTTGCATGAGATGGAGGAAGAATGCTATGGCCCTCAGTGTCAGGTGTGACTGTTAAGGGTCGCTGACATTTCTGGTTCAGCAGAGATCTCTCTTAAGCCAGATACAGAAAAGCCCGAGTAGCTGTTGCAATCCAGTGGAAGAACTGCTCCAGCAAAGTTAGAGTCTGATCTTACCGCTCCCCTCCTGGCATTTCATGGTGTTCCAAAACCACAAATGGGTGGGAAGCTGTCTGATCTTCTCAGGCAGGAGCCTCATGGCAAGTCAAACCTATGCTGTGAATATGGAGCAGCTCTCACCTTGCTGCTTCCAGGACAGAGTCTGTCAGAAGAACAGATCACTGTCTAAGGGAGCTATGTGCTGTTAGCTATTTCTTTTTCACAGAATCTTGAATCCCAAGTAACTCTGAGCAGATCTAGGGCTGTAGGACACACTTACCAGGAGCTAACATGGTCCCTGGTAGGATGCTGAGGCTTTCTGAGTCAGAACTTTCTAACAAAAAAGAAAGACAGGTCCAACAGGAGAGGCTTGGAAACAAAGAAGCCTTTGAATCAGGAGTGAACAAGAACAAGTGAGACAGAGCCCAGGTGGCAGAAGAAGAGAAAGAATCCCACTAAATAATGAAAACTCAGGGATTGAGAGACAGGTCTGCCAGAAGAGAAGGAAGGAGAGAGACCAGGCTTAGAAACAGCAATAAAAGAAGTCTCTAAAAGCAGAAGACAAAGCATTAGGAGCCAAAAGGGGCTGAGCAGGCCACTGAGATCAAAGACACTCCTTTATGGAAGCTGAAAGCACAAGTAAAACATAAAAGCTATAGAGACACTCTATTCCAGGTTATGCCACAGCTGAGGTTTTGAGGTTTCAGAAAACAGGGTGTAGAATGTCTTATTTGGTTATGTAAAAAAGAAAAAAATCTTAGTCACTGTCTTTTTCCAGAAGAAATTGTGCCTATCAGTTTGAAATACAGGAGTGCTACTGTATTTTTTTAATACTTTCTGTTTTCATTTTGTTTTTTTCCTGGCATCCTATCATGCCCAATTTTGATGCTGATTCCTCAGCATCGTGCATTTTAGTGGATATATAGCCCAATGGAATGAGAGAATGAAATATTTCATCTAGTCAAGGCATACAGTTGCTTGGAGTATTTACAGTGTTCCGTGAGGGAGGAGATGATTAGAGAGGGATTACATCATACAGATGCATACAGCAAATGAATATATTAAGGGACAAATTTTAAGTCCACAGCACAGGCCATGGCTTTCAAAAGAGCATGGTCTGCATTTGCGCATGTGAAAAAGTAGTCAGATTTTTTACATGCATCAAAACTTATCTCCAAAATGAGATGAAATATTCATTCAGGGGATGGTAATGGTTTATGGTGAATCCTGAAGGTGACTGTAAATTAGGAAGCTGGTTTCCTTTTCTCTCCTTTGTATGCCTTTATGCCCTCATATGCCCTCTAATTTATACTCCCTCCCCCCCAAAGGATTAGCAAACAAATTCATTTTATTTAAATGAGTTGTCAAAATACAACACAGTCAGCTTCAGCTCACGTGTTTCAGCTCAAAAGCAGGAGCAGTCCATGCTGAGACAAAGTCACACCACCAGTAGGTCAGAGCTTTCAGTCAGGGCCACGGGGGTAGCTTTGATGACTTTACAGTTGGTTCATGATTAATAAACGTCTTTTGTAAAATTACTCTACTGCATTCCCACTCTCCCTTCTGCCTGTTATCTGTGGGCTCTGACATTCTGATGTCTGACTGCTCTCACAGTGTGTCTGGATTAAGGGAAAAGAGTATTTGGGGAGTAGGGGGGATGTATGCGTGCCTGTGTGTGAGCTCACACAACGCATAGCTTGTGAGCCTCGATCCTCTGAAAGCAGCTTTTCATTCTTGTCAAGACAAACCCACAGTGAAGTTCAGAAGTCATTGTTGTTAGACAGGAAAAGAGCCAGTTCAAATCTGTCACTCCATCAGAGCATGGTATTCCCCCCTGATAAAGGTCACTTGGAGAGAAGATATGAAAGCGATTCAATACTTGAACTTACCCAAAAAGCCAAGCAACTTATTTACTATGCAGCAACCCTGTAGTGACCTCATCCATAACATATGCATCTCCCACTGGCATCAGTTGGTGTCATGAGTACAGATCAAGAAAACAGTATTGCTGTATTAGAGAATACATCAAGTACGTCTTTGTGGTTTAGTGTTACAAAACCTGTATGTATCTTTCAATTACTTTCTATAAACATTAATAAAGTATTGAGTGGAACTTTGCAAGATGTGTTTTTATTTTCATCCAGTTGTTTCTAATGCTATTTCTCAAGGCACAGTGAGCAAAAATACATACAGCAAAGATATGGAAGAGTTGTTCAAGCTGTGCTTTTACCTTCAACAGGGATGTGCACAGTGATGCTCTGAAATAAATTACACTCTGAGTGATCATTTGCTTAAAAGTGAGGAATAAGCAATATGTTTTTTTCTTTTCCCAAACATTGGAGGCCAAAGGGATAATTTAGAACTTTTCTTGCACTGAATTTTATTTCATAAGTTCTCAGGAAAGCAACTAGTTCAGAAGGTAAGGAAGAAAATTGATGATCCACATCTTTCAAAGGCACATCATGGTTATCAGCATTGCAGGACTGCTCTATGAATCACTTTTTTGTGTCACCACTTATACACAGCTGTGCTGTCACTGTGCAGAATTTTTCTGAGCATCAACATCCACATCTGGATTAAAAGGGAAACCCAAACAAATTAATCTATTTCTCTCATGATTCACCTGCTTCCTTGTCATCATCATGCCTACAGTGCAGGGGCAGAGAAGAAGGAGAGCAAAAAAATAAAACCAACAATCCCAAAATATTAAAAGCTGAGGCTATTTCAAAGGTAGAAAATAACCGTAAGGTCTTGCTTGACTCTGCAGTTTCTAATACATTAGAAATTTAAAAAATCACGTTCCTCAGTTTCCCCAAAACCAAGTTTATATTTGTAGTATAAAATGGCCAAACTGCCTGCCTGATATAAAAAGCTATTTTCTTTCTTCCCCCCCTTTTCCCCCCACCTCATCAATCGACAGCACTTGCCTCCGGTGCCTCAACAGTAGCTATGACTGTGTCTTAATGAAAAAAGATGTATAAAATATTACCATAACCTCAGAGGCATGAGTAAAGCCCTTATTAGAATTCGGGACCTACAGCTGGAAGGGGGGCTTGGGCAGCAGATAAAGTTAACTATTGTTAGCTCACAAGTGGCTCAGACTTCCTGGCAACTGCAGTGAATTACTCAGCCCTTTATGCAGGGTTTCAGAAACAGTTCACTGTTTCACAACAAAAAAGGCATTCAGGCTGGGAAAGATGGTCTCCCAGGGCTCTAGAAAGCTAGCTTTAAGACAGTGAATGGACACTGGAGCCTCCTAAGTGAATGACCACTGTGGGAAAGGGTGGTGATGTCAGTCTGAATGCATTTCCAATGGTTTTGTCCCACTTTTCATTGCTTTTGCACTCTCCCTCACTCTCATTCTCTGCCTCAAGCTGTCCCCTTCCTGTTCTTTTCAGGCCATTATTTTAAAAGTTTAGAGCTCATATCCACACAGAGGGGAGGGCCCACTGTGGCACTGCTGCCATGGCAATGCTTCTCTTCACTTTTGTTTGCATATAAAAAATATTGGGGGTTTGGGCTTCTTCTATGTAAAGAAGATGAAAAAGTGCGAGGTGGAAGGACAAGAGAAGAGGCAGTGTCAGAGTCCTGCAGCTTGTAGCTGGGGCTACAAGGCCTAGGGAGGGGGAGGAAAACTGGGGGCACAAGGAGGAGAACTGATGAAAGCAGCAGGGATTTGGGGTCCTTTGAAAAACAAATTTGTAATCCTTCACACTGCACATGTTTGAAAGGATCGGCACTTTTGAAGGCCTAGAGAAGAATCAGAATAATGTTCTTAACTAAGCCCTCAGAAAGAACAGAGCTGTGCTTTGGAAAACATACCCAATTACATAAGTTTATCAAAAGCTCTCAAAGGCTCCTCTGTCCTCGACCAAAAAAAAAAAAAAAAAAAGTAGAGGGGTAAAAGAGGGAGAAGGCTCCTAAGTGCTTTTGCCTATGATAGCAGTTAAACAGCAGCTAAGCTGACATACTGCAAACTGGTGTGGCCCACCACCTCAGGCCTCCCCATGTCAGCAAGCTGCAGGCTTCAAGCAATAAGCCCTACTAAGCATATTTGCAAAAATCGGCTGGACATGTAAGTAATAAGGGAACAAGGGAATATGGAGGAAGGTGCTTCATACGCACTCAGTCCTTTTAAATAAAACCATGACTGCCCTGGCTGGCAAGTCTACCTGGTTTGCTTCCTTCTTTCTATGAAATACTTGCTATTCATAGGGATAAATGTATGCAGGCTTGGCTAAGCCTGTCCTGAGGCAAAATTATAGGATAACAGCATTTTGCAAAGAATGAGTATTACAGCTTAGCCCACGCTAAGTTCCCAATGTGCTGGGGTTTTTGACGCTAATGTGTCTAAGAATGCAGATGTACTTGCTGCATGCACAAGCGTGTCTTAGCAGCCATCCCCTTGCTGAGGCTTTCCAGCCCTCTGCCTGAGCTGATACCCCGTTTTGCCAAGACTATCTTTACAGGTAAAAAACATAGTTTTTGCCAGTGGATAATTAGCATAAATTCGCAATCCTACTGCAAAGACAGCTTTAATGTGCCGTAAAACGGGTGAGGAGAGACTGTTGATTTCACCTAAACTGTCTTTATAATGGTGTTTTCTGTTACTCCCCCAGACAGGTAATATGCTCATGTAGCCAAAGGTAAAAGCACAGCACAAGCAACATGCTTTAGTTTTGCCATAAGGTAAATTCACACAAATCAGCCTTGTACCCCATGTGAGGCTGACTTCACTGAGTTTTCCTCTGGTAAAATTTAAGAACCTTCCTTGTCTTCACTGTGTTTTTATTGTGGAATATCTCTTGCATATGATAAGAGACATAGCTTTTTATGCTTAAAAAGGAAAGGCCTGTGGCTACCTCATACTAAACACAGGCTCCCTGTCTCTAGACAGGATTTAGCAGTGACGTACCTTCGCCACATTAGTCGTCTGGATAAAACCAAACCAAACCTTTATGTCAGAGCTTAAGAGGCATAAATCCTGCTTTCTTAAAAACTGTCAACACTCGCTGAATCACCCGCAGCCAGCCTCACAGTATGATGAAACTCAGTTTTTGACCTGGTGAAGGTACATGTGCTCCTAACCTCCTGAGGTTAAGTTCCTGTCATAAAGATGATCCACTAAGGATATATCTAACCAAGTCTTACAAGATAAAGCAAGGGGACATTTATGTCCCTGAGGCATTTTTTCCTCCTTGTTCTTTTCCTCAAAAAGACTGACAATACCATATCTTGCACTTCTTGGCTTTAGCTGGGTACTTCAGGTCTCAAATCTTGTCCAAGCAGCAAAATCCAAAGACCAAAGAAAGCACACAATGCTGTAGTTTCATGAATGGTTTACCCCAGCCTGAGATTAAGCTACCACAAAAGGGACACTCAGCCCTGGACACATGTTGTGCCCCTCCTTGCAGAGGGCAAGCCTATGTTTTCCAATAGCAGGACAATCTCCGATTAATCTACACTAACTGTGAAACTACCTCTTAGCCATCTTTTGCTTCCTGGGCTAGTGCAGGCTGGTGTGAATAAGGTTAATATGAATATTCCAGTTCATTATAAACCAAGTCACTGGCTTCAGCAAAAGTACACGGTGACAGTAGGAAAGTTCCTTTACACAGATTTCAGACAAAATAAAAACAGCAGGACCTATAATTGATAAGTGTTTCAGTATCAGTGATAGGTGTGTCAGTATCACCAAACATGTAGACATGCCCACTGAGAATGTACGTGGTACCTGTGTCTCCACAACTGCAGGGACTGAGGTGGTAACTCCTTAACACCGGTGCTTTTCACCTAAATTGTTAATCCAGTGAAGATAAATAGGTATTAAGAGATACACCAGAATTTTTAACTGCCTGCCTGAGGTGTTTTCTCTCCTCAGCTTCCCTCCACTTGGGTGTTCTGACATCACTGTTTTCATTAGTTCTTTTCTTGCCCACAATAGGCTTGAATGACCAATATGAAGAGAATTTGTCAACGTAAAGAGTTGAAAAATGAAAGTACTTTTCAGGCCGTCTTTATATACTGAGAAAAAACCAAAACAAGCCAACAAACAAACCAACGTGGTCACCTCTAATTCCCATTCTATCTCTAAGCAAGTCTAATCAGTCAGGTGCCCACAAGCAGATCCCCAAACACCCCAGCACAAGGCCCTCCTCTGCCATCCTGCACTGGGTGAAGTAAGCAGAGCCCATGTGGGAAAGGGTGCTCTTTCTTGGGTAGAAATGGCTATGAGTTGAAGCTGTCCAGGAAAGATCCCCTACAAGAAACATCGTTTGCACAAACCCCTACAGAAAAATATTTTGCTGTGTTTAGTAGGCCCTTAGCTGTCTGAATAGCCTTGAACCTCCACATAACTACTATGATGTACCAACAATTCCCCAGCATGACACTTAGGAAAACCTCTCCTCTAAAGTTTTGTGGTCTTATCCACAGCAAATGTACTGCTGTGCCTCTTGGGCTCCAGTGGACTGGGTGTGCTGTGGGACAGAGGCAAGCAGGAAGGCCTTGCCTGCAGTAGCAGGTAATTGTAGGCATCTGAAGGACAACCCTCATGAGACTCTGTGGGCATTCAAGCAGTTGTGAATGTAGAGGTTAATGTTTTGAATATCTGACTTAAACCAAAATTTTTTGCAGAACTTTAATGTAAGTTTCAAATTTTCATTTATTTTTTGGTCCTGATTCTAGATGAAAATACACAGGGAACTGTTGCAGAAATCTGCAGTACAGAAAGTCCTGTCTTCTGTCAGCTCTGCCTGAAGGTTGTCTAAAGGTTGGACTGTCTTGTCTGGCACCAGGCTCTTAGTAAGCAACCAGCATCACCATTTTCTTTCACTTAACACAAAAAAGCTCATACCATTATGAAGTTCCAGTCATTTAAGATATTGCTCTAAGAAAGAAGGGATGTATCAGCTAAATTTAAACCATCTCAGTGAAATGGGCTCCAAAGTTTGAGTTGGATAAAAATCATAAGAAATAAACAGCTATGAAGGCAGAAGGCCAAAACAAGATTTAAAAGGCTTTTGAACTCTATCCAGGCAAGATCAGGGGAAATTAAAATGATTTTCTAAGTGCTGGCTCCCAGTAGGTATATTTTAAAGTAGTCTCTCCTGAAACCTTCCCTTCTGTGCTTCGATCTCTCACAGCTTAGCTGTGAATATGGTTTATTAGATTCTGGAAAGAAAATCTTTAGGAATATAATCTACCTTCTTTCCTTATATAACATTCCTATCATTTTATATCTAAGTTCTTCATAGACACTGATAAGTTTAGCCTGTATTGCTCCCTTGCTTTGCCCTCTGTGGTCTGAGGAAGTAAGCTTTCCATTTTTCTAGCAGGAGCTGTGAAATTCTCACTCTGGCAAATATTTGGTCTCTGTCTGTTGTCTGCAGCCACCTTCACTTACAGAGGGTTTACCTCCTCTCTCCTTCTGAACATCCTGGCTTTGGTTGTGGTGGAAAAGGTGGGGTTCCCCTCCAAGCCCTTTCTCCTTTCCTTTTTTATTCTTTATCCTCCACACACAATGTAGCGGATACTTTTCCTCTCTATCCATGTTACCATATCTTAGCTCTCCAACTGTTCTCCAACAGCCTTCCACTCTAATTTTAGCTCTGGATTCTCTTGGTTCTTTTAATCACAATTTTTTATCTGAAACATCTTGGTTTGCAGCTTTATGTGTTGTTCCCTCATGTTTTCATTGCACTTGTAGTTCCCTCATAACTTCTCCTGCCCTTGAAAAGGACTGCTCACTTTTACTTCCTCTTAGCTGAACACAGATCTCAGCCAAACATTCTGATGCTTTCTCTTCTCTTAACAGCCCAGCTACATTAATGGTTCATCTGCTTCTCTTGCTCTCCCCCTGGCCTCTTGTTCCCTTCCTTCCACTGACACAGTCCTTTGCACAGCAAAAGCAGGAGCAGTGCAAGTGTGTTATCAAATGGAGACCAATGTGTCCAAGATCCATCAGTACTTATCATTTCCACACTGTCTAGCATGGTCTTCCTCAAAACTTTAATGCTACCACAGCAACTGCAACAAATGGGAGAGATTTTATGAGTAATAGGAGAAGAGGATTCAATGTGGAGATTCAATGTGATAAGCCTTATCTTGGGGTCATGGGAAAGGAGGGAAGGAAGGGGCTCTTGCCTTTTAGCTACCTTTGCTTTCCCATTTTTTATTTCTACTGCCATACATGACCTTGAAAATTTCTCTCTAGAGAAACTTATGCATGTATACTTTGATTTTTTTTCTTCCTTTTTATTGGCCTTGTCTTCCATCTTCCTCAACTGTAAATCTTTTCTCTTGTCTGCTCTCTTATCTGACTACACCACTTGCCCCAGATACTTCATTTTGTGACATGAACCCTTATATGTTCTCCTTATAGCTTACTTTTCAGAATCTTAGTCTCCTCTGGCTCTTCTTTCACAGTAAGTTTTATATTAGTAAATAAAAAGAAAAAAAAAAAAATCTTGACTTTGCTTCTCCACCCCTCACCCTCCACTTCTCCTTTTCAACTTCAGCTTTACTGAATATGCTGCTTGTAGTCAACACCTGAAGTCCTTTCTTGCATTTCTACCCTAGAATCTTTCTGATACCTCTCCTAGCAGTCCACCAAAAAAAAAAAAAAAAAAAAAAGTGGAGGAGAGGTCTTTAGTGATCTCATAATTGTCAATTATTTCACCCTTCTTGATTTCTCAGGTGATTTCAACATAGTTAAAATCTTAATCTTCCTTGGGGTTTAGGTATTATTATTTAGATATTTTTATCTCCTTGGAGTTCTCCTTTCCTCTAGCAACTTCTCATTTTTGAGAATCTATGAGATTCTTTCTTAAATCACCTTCTTTCCTCCCTCTTCAAAGCATACTTGGGTAATCCCAGGCACATTCATTTTTATGACATTTTATGCTGTTTCTCAAAACAACCTGAGATACATGTTTTTACTGTTGTAATTATTATTGTTACCACTGATGCTTCTTGCATCAGTACTTAAATGTGAGTTGAACTCTTTTGATAAATCAGATTGCTTGTCTGTGGTCGTGCAAGAAGGATATAGCAGAATCTCTTCTTGTTCCTCTTCAAACCATTGTCCGTCCACACAGACAATATTCTGGATGCATAGAATTCCTTCATTAACTCCAAAATTTACTTTATGTCTCTTTCATTATGCCTATTTTTCTTCCCTGTATATGTCTTGCTCTCTGGAAATACCTTATTCCTTGTAAAAATATATCACTACCAGGTTAAGGTCTTGCTCCTCTTTGATCTTTCCATGGCACTAGAAGTGAGTACTCCTGAAATGCTTGGCAGCTAATAGCTGATTATTGATTTAAGTGGGAAGTGAGAAACCTGAATATTTTATCTGATCTGGGCCATGGTCCCCCCTTAGGGAGCTTTTATCCACATAAACTCAGAGCATCTGCCTAGCATGTAAAAGGTACCTGGCTCTGCTTGAGAGAGCTACAATACAAGTGCTGACAGACAATATCTTTTTCCATATTATATGAATAGACAGGGAGAAGCCAGGTCACTTCTGCTCTCTCAAGAGTTTATATTTGGGGTAGACCGAACAGCAGACTCCCTCCCTTGCCCCGGGGTGTCATAGAGTGATTCAGTCCCTCTGACTCTGGAAATACCTTAACCACTCAACACCTTGGTGGGGATTTTTGTTGGATTTTGTTTGTTTGTTGGTTTGTGGTTTTTCTATGAAAATAATAAGTTTAAACATTTTAAGATTATCATTTAAACGTTTAAAACATACAAACATTTTAAACATATAAACATTTCAAGATTATGAGACAAAACCTTTCTCCTTGTTTCAGTGCCGAGGGTGGATTTCTGCAGTGGTCAATGCATTAGCAGCATCTACAGAAATTATTCAGCTTCATTTTCTAGTATTGGAATTGTTGTAATTCCAGGTCATGTGAAGAAGCTTCACTGATCACTTGGAATCACCAAGAGTTTATGTTTTAAATGTGCATGCTTGCAGTTACACAATTCAGGACTTAGGTGACTATCTCAGTTAGTTTGGTCCCTGTATCATCAGAACTGCAAATGAAGCCAGTAAGAACTTTTGATGGTCAGCAGCTCTGAAATTCCTGCATTGTTTAGGCTTCAAGTGCCAGGCTGGGCTCTAATAGAAAATTAAACTTAGAAACAAAATCTACTTACTCCTATGACAGCACCATATTAATCCTCAAGGCATCCTTCTAGAGAAAGATTCATAGGTCAGAAGCAATAGTTCTACAGGGGATGGATGAGGTCTCAAACTCCCTTTACATATGCAGAGGAGAAACCATTTTATTCTATTATTCTATTTTAAAAATAGAGATTCCTTCTTGATCTCAGAAAGTACTTCTGTTTCTCTCCATGTCCTTTGTATCCTGCAAAAATCATCAAGGAGAAGCAGAAGTAGAGACTGGAAAGAATTTATCTTGAGAGTGGGAGATAAGGATAGGAGAGAAGATAGGTGTGTATGACTTTTTTTACTCTCTGGCATACTTAAACAGTTGCAAAATCAAGAAAACACACAGGAACACAAATCTATGGGAAAAGATAACCAATAGTTTACTTCAGAAAATAAACTTGGAACTGCTTTCAATAACCAGGACCATGAGATATCAGATGCCTGGGAACTTCTTGAGTGCTGCAGAGGAGGTTAAGCACCTACATTCTACACAGTAATTCACATCACCAAGCACCTTTGACTGCCAAACCCTGTCAGTAGAGTGAAAAAATCATGGCACTTAAATATTCATAGTAAACTTTTCAAAGAGTGCAATATAAATATTTGGGGCAAAGAACAGATGGATGGATGCACAAATATATAGATGGATGTCTCTTGTCTGTAGAAATAATTGCAAATTTGGATAAAGAAGCATTGCTCGTACAAGTGACTTCATACTCTCAAAACCATTCTGCCTGATAGAGAAAACATTTTCTCCATTATGCTTACTAAAAAACACCCACCAAACCAAGCAACCAACCAAACGAAAAAGAAAACACCTTTTGTTTATTTCTTCAGGAACACATAAAAGCAACTTTTGCTTAGAGTCAAGCCAAATGAAGTTAAGCAATGTGTGTAATATGAAGGAAAAAAACCAGCTTTCTATGTAATATAATTAACATAGCCTATTAACTAGGACAGTAGTATAATGAGGAAAATATGAGACAGAATCTCTTATAAAACAAAGGATAACTTATGAAAAAAAAAACACAGGTGAAAGAGGAGAAAAAAACCCCAAATAGTGAATATAATGTTTA
>JAAGNO010020738.1:74460-102744 GCA_033439905.1 Ceryle rudis | reverse complement strand
ATAACATTTACCTGACATCAGAAACCTTTTAGGGTGTTAAAAACAAGATTTGAAGTAGGTAGGTTGTTCTGTTTCTTCCCTTTTCTCAGACCTCAGCACTGTTTTTTTGAGCAGCTTCCTTTTATTTTCTTGTAGAATTCAAACAATGCTACTCAGAAAAGCATATGAGAAATTAGCACCCCTATGTAATCTTCAAAGAAACCAAGTTTACTGTATAGCATTTTCTTGATCCTAGATCTCTTGGCTAGTCTTTCCTGGTTACCTGCATTGTGCTCTGGGTACATACAAGTAGTCAGAAGCAACAGTTCTCCTCCAATTCTGCATTGCATTCAGAATAATCTTGTTTCCAGTTCCCCAAAGACTTCTCTATGATGTTTTAATTCATTTTTGACACTACAGCCATAAGGTTTTGATAAGGAGCTGTGTAATGCAATAGAAAGAAGAGTTATGACTGTGGCACTGTAGGATCAGCAGCACCAGCTCATCAACCATACTTTGGTAGCCAAATGCAGGCTGCAGAGAAAAAATAGTGGAAAAGTTATCACATAAGAACTTAATTTTTAAAATGGCCATCCCTGTGGTGCAGCCATGGTGAGCGGGCTTCTCCTAAGTGTTCTCCTGAGAGTGAGGTTCTGACCTAACTGTAGCCAACCAAACCCCTGCCTCTAGCAGGGTCATTTTTTTCACTCTTCCCTAAGAGGTTTCATTCAGTTTTCTTCATACAAGCTGATCAGTACCACTGAATATCTCAAGAGCCAGGGGAAAATTGAAGCTCTTGGCTTACATCAATTACTTAGCTCAATGTGTAACCAAAGCCTCAAGGCTCTCTTCCCCTTCAGCAACTGCTACTATCCCTTTTCTCACTCTTTGCAACCATTGGGTATATTAATGCAACAGACTAGCAGCACTGAAGGCAGAGGTCATGCAGGCAGAGCTAAACTAGCTTTAAAACAAACAGCTCATATAGCCCTAATGGGTGAAGCTGACGTAGCACGGATCTGAGTGTGAGCTACTTCAGCACCTTCATCCTAAGGCACATCCCATGCTTTGCTGTGTCTTGCTGCAGCTGCACTGAGCAGCATCTGAGCTTGATAGTGAAAAACAAGTTTATCCATGCTGCCTACAGTAGTAAGGTAATGACTACTAATGAATACTGTATATCTTCTTAGGGACATGGTTTAGAGGTGGACTTGGCAGTGTTAAGTTTACAGTTGGACTTGATGATCTTAAGGGTCTTTTGATACTGAAGTATCCTCAGCACCCTAGCTGCCTTGGATAGTGTGTTATTTGGATGTAATGGCAGGCAGAGCCCAGGTAGAGACTGATGAAAAATCTGGGTTCAGCAACAAGATATTCAGAATGAAGAAAGCAGGTCCTAAAACCATGGGTTGGGACTTTGGGGGAGGCCCCAAACAACTTATGAAGGCTAAATTTCATTGCATCCTGTGAAAAAAGCACCAGGAGGGAAAGAACTTGGCAAAATGTCAAGCACTAGTAGAGAGCTGATAAGACTCCTTCCATAAAATTAATGAAATAACTTTGAGTTTCATTTCAGTGCTGAGAGAAGGTTAGGGTCAGTTTTTTCTCTCCTTCTGAATTGATGCCCTGATTCCTTTTTACATTTCTATAATAAGCTTCTATGTATTCAAATAAAATAATCACCTGAAGGATTCAGTTTTATTGCCCTAGACAAATGCATCATCTTTACTCCAGTATAGAAAAAGCATTACAGCCATGTGTAATAGTCCAAATCCTCTAAAAAAAATGGAACAGTCATTTAACAGCAAGGCTTTTCTCCATCAAAAGGCTAGAGACATCACCATTATCCAAGTTTTTCTTAATTACAGCATATGTCAGGAAAAAATCTATAAATAATCATGCTTGCACTATAGTTTGAAAATTGCCATCTCCCGTTGGCTATATGTACCTCAACAAAAGAATCTAGCACAAACTCTGGAAAAGGAACTGAAACATTGTCCCACCTCAGGCATAGTCCCTTCCCATCACTTCTGGATAGTTATCCAGGAAATGAGAACCAGGTTGACATCCTCTTTACCTAAAAGAGTTTAACCTCATAGCTCCCACTTCTGAGGAAAGACATTTAGCCATGTTATCTAATACTAAGCTGATGAGGACTGTGTTATGGAGGCCACCAGATTGTCACTCAGACATGAAAAAGTGCCTCTGGAGATGAAGCTGTACTCATGGACTCCACCATTAACACTGATATAGCCATCATATGTATCCGCCTCATGAACTCACATGAACTCAGTAGAGAAAACACCAAGGAGAAAAATGAATGAGGTTTCATTTTTATCTTTGCTGTACAGTTTTTTCCCTTGATTTTGAACCACACTTATCAAGACAGTTTTCAAGAAAGAAACACAAGGTATCGCCATGAAAGAGAAAAGCCTATAAAAGGTAGTTTGAGGAATTTGGGTCAGCATACAGTTCCATTGCTTCTGTATCTTGGGCTCAAATCAAGTCCACAATGGTCAATATTTGTCCTTTTGTGAGGTGCTCTATGTGAAGGTCCTAACTACCTCTAGGTTTAACTGATAAAGCCACCATCACCTTTTGCATGCCAGCAAAGCACACTGTAACATCTATGCATTGATCAAGTGGCTTCTCCACTCTGGCGCACAGAAATAATATTTCCATGAGAGTGTCAACGACTCCACATGTATTTGGCAGCATCCAATTGGACAGACAAAACTCCTAATTCCCTTCAGCTCCGTTCTGTTTGAAGTTGAGTGGGACAGCCTCTTTGTTTTGTTTAAGCCCCCAAATACAGTGAGGTATGTTTAGACCATACTCATTCACCCAAAGCACACACCTCATATGACAACAGGCTAATGCATGGGAATGCAAGAAGTCTGATCTAACAACCTCCTTTTCATGTTGCAGAAGAAGAACCTTAATACCTGTCTATACTGAAACCTGACAGAGCATCAGATGTCATCAGGAGCAACATGGACTGCTGTGCTTTATACAGTTCCTTGACTTTACAAAATCTGCCAGTAATGTTGCTAGCAACACTCTAGAGATTCCCTGTGCAGACAGAAAAGCCCATGTTATATTTGCTACAAACAGGTATCCTGCACTGGTAACTTTCAAGATATATCCATGTTTCCAGGACTGGATAGATGGGCATAACCAGTGGATATATGATTCAGTTCAAACCTTCATGAGGTTGTTCTTTTTATACTTCTCCCATTCAGAATGAATTTGGTGCTTTCAAAGGTGGGCATTAATTGTTTCTTAATAAGATATCATCATAAAACATGCAATTTAGTGCTTTGTTGCTTCCAATTTCCATATAAGAATCTGACTGTGCTAAATTCAAGCTTTAATCCCGCTGGCCCTTCTTGTTACTGATGCTATAGACTATGAAGGGTTACCAACCCATAACAAATAAATTAATAAGCTTGTATAATTATATTGACATCATTTTATTTCAAACCATGAAATCAAATGCTCTGTTCACATTAGTGCAGGAATTGCTGTAACTGGCCATTGGGGCTCCCCTGATACACCATCTGCGAATGCAGCAAACTGGAACATGTTGACAGAAAGAAACCATGCTCATAGCTAGCATGCATGATTTCTTCCATTACCTTTGCCTTGCCGGACAGAGGCTTGAAATCCTATTTCTATCCATTCTCTGTCTCAAAAGAGTAATTCTGCCTTACACCATTATCTTTGTCTTTTGCAATCAATAGTTGATGAAAAGTCCTCACATCACTTTCAATAGGTAGATCAGATTATCTGGCCTTCAGCTGTCTTGGGGTGAAGTAAAGAATGCATGGGCACAGCCACAAAGGGGACTCCTAGAATTCCTAGAAAGCAGGGCTGTGCTTCCCGTGAGAAAGAAAGTATCATAGTGCTATTGCTTATCCTATTCCTCTTGGCCTCCTACACATCTGGTAGAGGACATGCTCTTTCTGACAACTTGAGATGTTGGAGGTTCTTGCTTAAATCTTCTCCCTGTGTAACACCACTCCCCTTACATCCCTGCACCCCCCATACTCATTGTTGTTTTGTCTTTGGACTTTTTGCTTTTGGATTCGTTTTACCTCATGATCACTTTGATTTGGAAGCCTGGGAAAGTTCTGCAACTTCCATTGCTGGTGTCCCCAGGAATCTAACTGAGCTTGAAAAACAGTTCTACCTTCCAGACCTTGTAATGTGGGTACACAAAATAATGCTGGTAGGTTTGACTTCAAAGTTACTACAGCCACCTTGACATTTGTAATTCTGAAGCATGGAGATATGAAGAGGGCTCTTCCTGCTCATGCTGCATGCTTGAAGGGCCAAAACAGGGCAATCATTCCATGTATTTCCCCACTTAATAGACTTCAGGAATAAAATTTCTGCTCATAGCTAACAACAATTCTGGGCAGCCTGTCAATTGATTGACCACTTGGCATCTCTTGAAAAGACAGCTGCATGCAGCTGCCTTGTGAGATAGGCCAGCTGGCATTTTATGGATGTGAATTGCCCACACACCATGGCGAAGAAGAGGAGGAGCACATGAGGATCCTAGCTGTGAAAATAGAACTGGAAATGGCTCCAGAATGGAAGATTAGTTCACTGCATTGCTTATGATACATTAGTCAAAAAAAAAAAAAAAAAGTAGAGTCAAGCATCTACAGCTACATGGACTTCGCAAAGTTAGCAGGGCTACATGTGAATATCCATTAGTAACGCAGCAACTTGTGGACAATGAATTAGTCCCTCAATGGCTATGAATGCCCATATGCAACCTCTGCATAATAAATCTCAAAAATGGTGGCTCCTGTGTGGTAAGAGGATGCACCAAAGGAAAGATCATGCTCTATGTGCCCTCTGCTTATACACTTTTCCTAAGCACCTGCTGGTAGCCCTGTCAGCTTAGTATATTGAGCTAGATGGCCCTCTAGTCTAGGAGAAGAGTTCTTACGTCCTTCTAAAGAAGGATCTATTGGGAGATAAGCAACTGTAGCAGAAAAATGGCATATCTTTCCCAGCTGCTATACAGCAGAAATGCCTTAATTCTGCCATCAGTAAGCTAGCTGGAGTTCCCACCTGTTGCTGTGCAACTTATACTTGAATAGCAGAGAACAGAACTTCTGGCACTCATATTTCTATATGCTTAACTTAAACTGAGAATAGTTTACTTATCTGGAATTTTGGACGCAGTTGCTTCATACAATGGTGATTTTTAGCTGATGTAGCCATTTTATGCTTATAAAATTAGCAATGATTTTGTCACAGGAGGTTTTGTGTTCAAGAAAGCCACTGAAAGAAAATAGGAACCAGAAATGAGAGTAAGTCTCACTAGAAATGAAAGTGGCTGCCAGCTTCCAGCACAGCATCCCAAAAGTTTAACTGTGTGGTCATCACTCTTTTAAACTTAAACCGCACAAACTCTAGCACGAGAAAAAATCACCAACACTCTGTGTCACATTAAGAGAGACACAAACATGATTTTGTCATTTAGTGGTGACTTTCCTTAAACATCTTTTTCCTTTGTGTCCAGCCCTTGCAAATACTGTAAGACAAGAGGGATGCTAGGCCCACCACAGATTTGGTGGATCAGTCAACAGGGGGCAGACAGAGGTCAGGAATTAACATCAGAGCCTGACACCCCTTCATTTCAGAACCCAGAAAAGCAACAGTCAATCAGCCTACCAGGAGCCTGCTAGCTGGTCTCTAGACTGATTCATTAGACAAACACCTCCCTTCCTGGCTCATCATTTCATTATGACACAGGAAGATGTCAGCCTTTCATGGGACAAAAGGACATTCTCAGGAATGCAAAGGACTGAAATATCATCTCATACCCTGGCACACTTCCAGGACACCAAGGATGTTCAGTCTCCTTAATCACAAGTCCTTTTTTGGTCGTGCTGCATTTTAAGAGACTAGTCTGAGTCAAAGATGATATCAAGTTCACCTAAAGTAGCCTGGAGGATTTGTATTTGAAAACCATCCAACTCAAGCTTAACCAAGCCGGTCTTCCTTAAATTAAAAACAAAAAGAAGGGTCTAACTCAACAGTATTCTTTTTTTACTTTTCAGCTTTGCCTTTGGGAAAGCACACTGCTGTCTGCCTCCAAGACAATATTTTTGGAAGGTATGTTCCTTTTATCTGGGACAGGATATTAAGCAGACCACCAAAAGGACAATACACTTCCAATTATTATAGAAAGCTGTGGTTTTGGTCTGCAGGTATAGTCACAGAAGTGCACCTCTTCATAGCACTGTTCCTGTGCTGAAAGCCGGTGTTCAGGGAAGACCAAATTAAGCTCGGCATTGCAGCTGGGCCAGTTGCTGGGTCCCAGAGAGGATTAGACTGCCATGGCATAATGTTGTCATAGTATAATATTAGAGGCCTGACAAGTGGAGGATTTCTCATAGAACCTTATATCTGTGGTGGACTCTAGAGCCAAACATGACCAGCTCCGATTTCCCTGTCACACATAAGATAGATACAATTTTAATTATAAATAAATGATAGATTATTCTTGTCGCTGTGAAACAAAAAGAGTGAGTAAAAGTATATTACCCAATGAAATCACCAGAGCCTTAACTTTTCAAAACACTGCTTCTAAATTCACCCTACTGCCATTTCTTCTTAGCTGCCACAATTTTCTAGAGTCCTTTTTCAATGATTTCTTATCCTTGAATTTAAACTTGAGAAGTCTACCTCTGCTTATGAGGTGCAGCACTTTTTTCCCCCCATCCACAGGACCTCCTTTCCTCAACTGTTGCATCCACCTCCGTTGCTCTTTCAAACACAACCTATTATTATATAATCTTATCTACTCACCTGTTCTTCTCTAATTCTCTTTTATCACCTACAATTCTAATATTCTTTTATATTCTTAAGTAAAAAAACCTTTCCAGTTCTACCACTGGTTTTCTTAGACTCGATGTCAAAAACTCATTCCTACCCCATAACACTCTCCACTGCTGAACTCCATGTTTCTTGGAATCTTCTAGCTCTGTTATTTGCCAACAGACATGACAAAGAGTGGGAGCCACAAGCATATTCAGAAACACTGTAAGTGGAAAAGAAAATATTAACATAGTGGCATTTCAGCATGGATGTCACTTTAGTTATATCCCCATCATTAATTCTAAAGGAGTCTTTCATCTCTGCATTATTGTGTTTTCACACTCTATAAAGGATATTTCCCAAAATGCTTAAAGGATTCAGAGCACATATTCTAGTCAAAAAGCAATCATGTCTCTCAAAAAAAGTGCTGATAGCCAAAGCATACTTGAAGGTTGGTTTTCTCTAGTCACTGCTCAAACTGCTACAAGCTAGCTATGCCATGAAGAGATGTCAGTTTTTGGGAAACACACTTTATAGGTAAGTCCCATTGCCTGCCCAAAAACTGTTCACTCAACCAAATCATTTGTTCCACTTTCTTTCTGTTCTCTAAGGGACACATGCTCCTGTGCTCCCTTAAACACCTCAGATTTGTGTATAGCTAGAAAGATACATGCTCACTAGATTAGAGTAATTTGTTAACAATGTTAAAAAAATAAAGAGATACTCAAGGTCCATTAATACACATGAAAGACTGAGATGCTTATAGTCCCAGAGGAGTGAAATACATGGTTTTTTACACCTTGCTG
The DNA here is from genome assembly GCA_033439905.1 of Ceryle rudis. Taxonomy (NCBI): domain Eukaryota; kingdom Metazoa; phylum Chordata; class Aves; order Coraciiformes; family Cerylidae; genus Ceryle; species Ceryle rudis. The sequence continues at coordinate 95,116 of JAAGNO010020738.1, read as the reverse complement.
CTTCAAGACAGACCCAGTTTATTATCCATCAAAGCCAATGGCTGTCCATCCACCTAAGTGGGCACTGCACTGGGCCCCAAATCAATAACATATTTCAGAAATTCTCCTGAGAAAGAACAGGAGCATTAGCGAAGCAGCACATGAATTAAAGCAGGCTTGATCCTCTTTAATGTGTGCTCTGAGCCTGGGGCCCACTAAGAACCTTCTGATCACATAATCTGCCTATCTCGAGGATCTGTATATATACAATGAGATAATCCTGGTAATCAAGAGTGTAGATAATAGCATTATTATTTTATTCCCATAAATATTTGAAAAGATAGGTTTTCTTCTCCAGTGCAACATGATAGGTAAAATTCCCACACTCATTGAAAAAGAAAAAAGACCTGACAGAAAACTGTGGAAATGTAATAGGAATAAAAGAAAGGATAAAATATCTCAGAAAGCAAAACACACAAAGTGAAAACATTTTAACTGCACACTTGTTTTCAAATTCTCAGATGTAATAAAAAATCATTGAGAAGCAACATATGGCTGATACTAGTTTATGGGAAGTGTCAGAGAAGCATAATCATATCCACACACTGTATTGGTGTAGAAAGAATCCTTGGACCATGACAGATAGGGGCAGAAGGCAAAAGGAGACTAAGGACTAGCTGAGACAGAAGCAGCTCTTGTCCAAGGAAAGGGGAGCGGGGATTATTAGGGCAGCAGGGGACGGGAGAGAAAGCATGCAGCCAGAGAAGGGCAGTCCAGGTCTGTCATGCTGGTGAGTGATCACAGCAGTTGCAGTCCTATTCTGGTGCCCTCACAGAAATGCAGTATCTGCTTGAGCCCTACTTAGCCCATTATGTCACTACTAAAGCCAAAGAAAAATGTTGACAACTCAAAGACAGGACTGAAGGATGTAGTGTTACCAAAATAGTTCAACTGGTAAGAGTGGAAAACCTAGTCCTTTCACAGGGCAGCAGAAAAACCTGAGCAGTAGTGACTTCTGTTAACTGGGTGTTTCCCCTAGCTGTTGCTTCTCTGAGGAAATGGACCCTTCATTCTTCCTAGTACAAAGTAGGGAATTTCCTTCTGGTCCCAAGGGAACGGCAACAAGGACAAGGGGTCACTGCTATGACAAAGCCATTGAGCTTTGGGAATAGCAGTTATTGACAAACATCTATGCAGTGAGCACCAGAATAATCCCCTAAACCACTGAGGGAAACTCAGGTCACCTTCCATTCCACACAGCTCTAGTTGGAGTTTATTAATGGTCTGAATATATTTGCTATGTCTACATAAGGGTAGTCTGTTCTAGTGCACTTGTTTTTGTATGTTTTATTTTTATATTAAGAGTAAATTATACTTGTTTTGTTGATAAAATAAAATAAAATAAAATAAAAAAATATGCAGTGCACAAACAGCTTCACAAACTTCTGTAACCTTGGCCTGCTTATTGTAGATGGGGCTTGGAAGAAAAGAGCTTCCTCTCTAGTCAGGCATTCCTGTTTCTTTTTGGTTTTAAGCTGTAAATTAATAGTGAGGAATATACCTACAAAGCAACTGGATTAATTTGAAAATTTCCACTGGAAACTGGCTTCTCAGAGTTCCTGCCATTAGACTACAGCAAAACACTTCCTGATAAACCATAGTGCTACATCATATACTATCTGCAGAGTAGGAATTACTCACCAGGAGCTCCTGAGCTACCACAACAAAATAAATTTATAAGTTTCTGCCAGAAGGATTGTGCCAAAAAGAGCAGACTAACCGAAGAATATTTTTGCTACATGATATTTACACAAATTTTATTATCACTGTAGTCCCCCACATGACTCAGTTTTGCAAATCTTCTGGAAGATTATTCAGGATACACAATGCGAATCCTTATCCTTATTTCATTCACAGTAATGTTGTTTGTTTGTTTGTTTGTTTTAGTTTAAGGTTTTGGTTTGATTCACAATAAAGATAAAAGGCTGTTAGCAAAATCTGGAACAATTTTGCTTTTCAGATTCTCACAACATTAAGTGACATTAAGTAAAGCTTAATCTACCACTATTTAAGTCAATGAAAGTTTTGCAAATGATTTCAATGAGGAGTAAGAATTTAATTATGCACTACTGAGTACTGTTGGCATTTGATTCTGGTACTTGTAAACACAAGATATAGGCCTAAACAGTTTAAATTGGTCCCCAAATGACAGTACCATGGATTAACACCAGGTTGAGGGTCTTTTTTTCCACAGATTTTGTTTCTAAAATCCAAACCCCAGGACACCTTCCTTTTGTTTCCAAAGTATTCCCTTGATCTGTAGGACATTGATACCCATGCTCCTTTTTTTGTAGGAACTAATTCTTCCCTCCGAGTCCAGGTCACTGACATCACAGCACAAAATAGGAGGTCGTTATTGTCTTTATAGCAGATTTCCCCAATTTGGCTTCCCAAGCCTGCAGTTGCTGTCTCCTGGTGCTACAGGAAGGATTGCTTCTATGAGTCCTCTTCCTTCCCCAGGGAGTGCACACAAACACTGTTCAGATATGTTAGGGTTTTTTTAGTATTTAATTTCATTAGAAGATCAAGTCTTTCATAAATGTCAAGAGACCGTCTGACTTCTGCTTTATCAAGACAGGATGTTTACATTCCCAGCTTTCACCTAGTCTTCCAGGTTATCAAGATTTTTGTCAGGTAGGATATTACTTTTTTCTGCTCTCTGCTCTCCACACAATTATCTAAAGTGCTTTGTGTTTTCTCACATGGGGCCTACTTCTGATCTTCTTCACACAGGTTTTAATCTGCCTGATCTAATGGAGTTACTTCTAATTTAGTTCACTTTGGCAAGGGTTCACGCCTTGAGCCTCCATAGAGCTGTAGTAGGCTTCAACTCCCTAATCGTCCTGCATGCTTTTATCTTCCTTAAGGGCCCTCCTGGACCCAAATCCCTCCCACATTCAGTCAGTCCTCACATCACAGCCTGAAGGGAAGCAAAGAGAAGGAGCACTAGAATCGTGGGAAGAGGATTACAGCATCATGGGTTGTTATTTTCCATTCCATTTTCTTGTTGGCTGTGGATTTCCCTGGCTGTAGGGGAAAGTCACAGGAGTTTTGCCCCAAACCCATTTCTGCTGGTGTTTACACTGAGTTGAGAGATTTTAATCTGTCCTGTTCACATTCACTCTGCTCATCCCATCTGGATGTTTCACTGGAAGAATAATCTCACCTGCTCAATAGGTACATGTTTGTTTGTTTGTTAGGGAAAAATCCAATCTGGTAAAGATTAAAGAGGTCGTACCAGAGACAGATGAGATACATGGAACTCTTTCTTCAGGATGCATCAATCTTACATCTAATTACAGTCAATCAGCACCACAATGAGCTCGATTCATTTCATGAATACATGGAGTAAGAATTTGTTTTTAGAGCCAAGACCAGCTTATTCTCAGAAGTTAACACCATAAGAAGGAAGATAAAGCAGGTGAAAAATACTAAGCAGGAAGTCAAATATATATATTCTATACTAAAGGAGTTTTCAATATTTGCATTTTGTAGGCCTTAAGTTAGAATAGTCCATCTGTTAGAGAAAGAGAAGAGCATCTTCTGTCATAGGCTTGCCAAGCTGCTGAAGGGGGCTTTAAAGTAAAGTTGCTGGGGGAAAGGAACCTCAATCCATCCCAGTCCTTCCAGTTTGATGCCAGTGCCAGCAATAGTTCCCCACAGCCTGGAGAGGGAACACAGGCCAGCAGGAGAGCACCTGAAGAGTAGCACAAAGGAATTCCAAGCACTCCAGCCAGTAAGTCAGCTTCATAAGGGGCCCAGCTTAAATGCTTCTAGGCAAACACCTGTAACATGGGGAATGAACAGGAGGAGTTAGAGACGTGCATATGCCTGCAGAGCTATGATCCTACTGGCATCACAAAGATGTGATGTGATGGATTCTATGACTAGAGTGTTGAAATGGAAGGATACAGGATCTTTAAGACAGGCATACAGGGAGAATGAGGAGGGGGTGTTGCCCTTTATGTCACTGACTACCTGGAGTGTATGGAGCTCTGCCTGGAGATGGATGAGGAGCTGACTGAGAGCTTATGGGTCAGAATCAAAGGGAGGGCAGAGGCAGATGATGTTATAGTGGGGGTCTGCTACAAGCAACCCAACCAGGAAGAGCAAATGGATGAGGCCCTCTATAGACAGGTAGGAGCAACTTGATGTTTACAAACCCTGGTCCTCATGGGGGATTTCAACCACCCTGGTATCTGTTGGAGGGACAACACAGCAGGGCATAAGGAATCCAGGAGGTTCCTTGAATATGCTGATGATAACTTCCTTCTCCAAGTGACAGAAGAGCCAACAAGGAGAGGTGCTATGCTGGACCTTGTTCTCACCAACAAACTCTCCTGGACTTCAGGAGGGTAGAACTTGGACTTTTTGGTTATCTGCTTGGTAGAGTACCATGGAATAAAGCGCTAGAGGGAAGAGGAGCCTAAGAAAGCTGGTTGATATTCAAAGATTACCTCCTCCTTATCTGCACAGAAGGCAAAGGCAGGGACTGGAAGAATGAAGAACTACCCACTGTAGAAGAAGATCAGGATCAAGATCATCTAAGGAACCTGAAGGTACACAAGTTGTGAATCACAGAATCATAGGATGGTTAGAGTTGGAAGGGACTTTTAAAGGTCGTTTAGTCCAACCTCCCTGCAGTAAGCAGAGATATCTTCCACTAGGCCAAGTTGCTGAAAGCCCCATCCAGTGTGGCCTTGAACACTTCTGGGTATGCAGCATACACACTCTGGGCAACCTGTTCCAGTGTCTCACCACCCTAACAGTGAAGAAGTTGTTCTTTACATCTAATCTAAATCTACTCTCTTTTAGTTTAAAGACATTAGTCCTTGTCTTATCACTACATTCTCTTGTAAAAAGTTCCTCTCCAGCTTTCTTGTAGGCCCTCTTCAGGTACTAGAAGGCTGCTATAAGGTATCCCCAGACCATTTTCTTTTCCAGACTGAACAACACCAACTCTCTCAATCTGTCTTCATAGCAGATGTTGCTCCAGGCCTCTGATCATCTTTGTGGCCCTTCTCAGAACTCACTCCAACAGATCCATGTCCTTCTTATGTTGAGGGCCCCAGAGCTAAATACAGTACCTTAGGTGAGGTCTCATGAGAGTGGACTAGAAGAGCAGAATGACCTCCCTTGACCTGCTGGCCATGCTTCTGCCCATGGCAGAGGTGTTGGAACTAGATGATCTTTAAGGTCTCTTACAACCCAAACCATTCTATGATTCTATGAATAGATATTGTGGTTAAATAAATTAAAAATTAAACAGGAACATAGTGTTATCAAATTCTGTATGCTTACTATCTGAGACCACCACTGAGGCTTCTTCTCTCAATTTACAAGATATATGGTTAGTTTACAATCCAGCAACAGTGTCTAAAAGAATGCACACATTTTACTAGTAGCATAAAATGTTCCTGATATAATAAAGTATTTTACTTGCAAATAAGCTTATAAAAGTTTTCCTTATTGGAGCGCTAAAATGTGGCTGCAAATGCAATTGCAACTTCAACTAGAATTTCTCCAGATAACTATTCCTGGTTCAATGCACCACCCAAACAATGATTACATCTTGTAGACGTATTTGGCAAAATAACAGTGGATGTTTTCAAAGGAGGAATAACAGGATAATCTGTCTGAATATCCATTCAGATAACATATCAAGTATTCCAGAGTTATCCTTAAAAACATCTTGGCTAAGAAGTATTGCTGAAACTTTTTAATGATAAATCACTAATGAAGGAGTCTACAGGGCAGCTGAGACAGTCCATGAATAGAAAGGTTCAGAACCCTCCTCAGGAGACAGTGTAATTGTCTTTGAAGCCAGCTTCTGCTTTCTAGAAAACAGAGGTGGAGCAGCATGCCTGTTTTAGTTCATAGGCCCTCAATAACTGACCCCGCATTCATCTGCATAACCAATGTGAACATCTTCTTTCATAATAGACAGATGAAAATTCAGGTTAAATTCCCATTCTACAAAAAAAAAAAAAAGTATGAATCTTTTTGTGCAGTGGAGGCTTGGAATAAGTATCATTCATTATTGACTTTGTAGCTAACTAATGGCTTTGCACATTATTAACATTACTAGTATGAATATAGCTAATGGATATTAATATGATATGAAAAAAAGTGCTCATTAAAACACTGTAAAATGCATTTGGTTAGTAATTAGCACTTTTGAAAACCTAACTTCTTAACTAATGCATTTATTTCACATATTTATAATTGTAAAATTATATGTACTCATTTTTTATAGACTAGAGTTTCAAAAGAAATGTGCTCAGTATAATTCCAATATACTTTTTCATCCTTCCTTTCCTTCTCTTTTGCACATTTACAAAAAGTACAAAGGAAGAAAATCTCAGCAGTAAATCAGTGATGAAAAGCTGGTAGATGGAGCTTGTGCAAAAAATCATTCCCTTGACAGGAGAGGCAGGATGAAATAGGGCAAAATGATATGTGGGATGCAATGCTCCTGAGTGGACTCCAAGGTACCCAGTCCTCTGTGTCCCAAGTTCTCTTACTTGGAGCAGCCACTTGGTTCACCAGTACATTCAGGATCTGCTGGATGAGCAATCATGCATCAACAATGAGCCTCGGTATATCTTCAGCAGAAAGGCTTTTCCTTGAAAGAAAAAATGATCCCCAATTCCCAAACATCATAGTGATGAAGATCCAGTTTCCCAATACAAAGAATTTGCTAGAAAGTGGTTGAATTTTATCATATCCTGGAGGGGAAAAAACTCATACCAGTAAGCAACATCCCCAACAACCCCCCAAAAGAAAGAACCAAAAAAACCACAGAAAAAGTCTAGCTGAGATAACTAGAAAAAAAATCAGAGCTGAAGGACTGTTAGAGAGCTAGGAGATGACATCCCTTTAACAAGGCCTCAACTGGGGAAAAAGGAAGAAATTAACAACAAAAAGTTCCTACACCTTCATATTGAGTTTTGATTTTAAACATACTGGAAATACAGTTATATTTTTTGGTTTGTGAATGGTGTTTGTGAAACCACTTGAGACCTTGCTATTGCCTGTAGTTACACTGGCCATGAAGGCCATGAACTGGAGAGGTCTTACAACACACTGTAAGGTCTCTGTCCAATATATGTGAATCCTTTGTAAGGGGTGGTCTGCTCAGGCAGAGTAAGGCCTTGCGGTTGTGACACTTTAAACAGACCTCTCCATGAGCAGAAGATTCAGCTGGAACCCTTGGATCTTCTAATCCTCCATCTCTGAAGCTCTGTGGTATCTGAAATCACTTCTACCCCCAGTAGTGAGAGGCTGCTGCTGTGCAGCCTGGGGTAGACCACAATCCAAAGCAGCTTCACAGAAGGCCAAAGCTGCTTATATTTGTATATCATTATCACAGACATCCTTAAGCAGGAGGCATTTGCTTGTTTTTCACATCCTTTAAGCAACTTCTCAGGTTCATATGGAAAACAATCTCTTCAATGCCTTATTGAGTTCATTTGAAATTCTAAAACTAATGAGGCTTTTGTTTCCTCCTTAACCTAAGAACTATTGTTACCTTTAAAAATAAAATAAAAAAAAAAGATAATCTGCTAAAGAGCTAAAAATACTGAACTCTGACAGCCTTTTCAGACCTTTACAGAGAAGATGATTGACACACTTGCATGTTTAATCATTACAAAGAATATGCTAAGTCAGGAGCTCCTATGCTCACCTCACAGCAGCTCTTTCACCAGCTGCCTGCTGGTTGTTCTTCCATCATTAGAAGAGGACCAGCACAGTCTGGCTAGATGGTTTATGCTCAGAAGGTGATATTCATGAAGAAACTGTAACAATCACCCAAGGGTGCTTGTGAAACACTGTTTTTAAGAACAAGGTCTGTATTTTTTTAGCAGGAAAATCATGGAGTTCTTTCAGATAGGGGTGCCAAAAAGTCCAGCTATGTGCCCTCTGCACAAATCTTCATTTCTCCAGAAGAAAAAAAGCTCTTCTGGAACACAGCTGGATCCAGGGTGTAGATGGGGTGAGTCACTGCATGCTTTGAATTGAACAGGACAGTAAAAGAAGTAGACCTAGTAAATAGTACCCCAAAGCTCTCCAACTTATCATAAATAAGATTGAAATAGACACAGTGCAATGAGAAAATTACTCTTCAGTGTTCCTGATATTCCTTTTTGTTCCCAGCTAAAGAAATATCTCCAACATGCCTTCAGAGCAAATATCCTGACAGAAGTCATCCAACCTACCTCACATAACTGTGTACATTCTCAAGTCAGTGGTCACTTCCACACAATCCCACGTTAAAGCTTTTCTGCTCTTCAACATGATCTTGTCATGTTTTACAGGATGCACAGGGTTGGAGTTAGTGTAAGAGCAGACTGTCTCTGGAAAAGCCAGGTTGTTTCTGCAGGTTGTGTTCCAACTGGTGGAGTTCTGCCTTTTCAACCAACACTAAGTCAATGCCAAATCCTGTCTGGGGTTGGAGACCAGCTGTGTGGCTTTGTGCAATGGAAATGAAAATCAAGTTTTGGTTGTTCACAGTTGACAGAGACTGTGGCAGTAATGCATGAATTGTGTCATACCAGCTACAACCTCCTGTTTAAATCATACTTCAAGTGGCTGTGATCTAACCATTCATGCTCCTTACCTTCTCAAATCAACACAATAATCTTTAACCTTTAGACGTTGCTGTGGGTTGTCAAAAACATCATTCTGGCCACTCCCAGCATGGCTACCTGACGTACATGAACATTTACAAATAAGATGAAAGTGCAAGATATTGGCCAATATATAGTTATTTCTACATTCTATCCAATTTCAACATTATTCCCATTTCTATTGTGCTATCAGAACTGTCATAAATATTGTCTCTTGTTGATGTTTCACTTGACTAAGTGTATCCTGATGCAGTGCATCCCGACCTTTATAATTGAAGGAAAAAAAAATAATTCCTGTATCTTTTTTGATAATCTAATGATGATTTTGAAAAAAAAAAACCAAAAAACCAAACCAGAACAGATTCCATTCCATAGAGTGGGAATGCATTTCTCCAACTGTGTTATTCCCCTCCTAAATCAACCTTTTGTTCTCCTCATCCTCATACATGAATCATGCAAATCCCTTGTTTTCCTGAGTCATTCCTGTGGACTTCTCTCATTAAAGGAAGATTAAATGAGGTGGGCAGGATATCTAGAGTACCTCTACATCATGGTTATCTAAGCCAATCTTGAGGCCCCATTAAACAGTCTTGCAGGGCAGGAGTGTGTTCCCCAGTTGTGTAGTTACTGAGTCTTCCATGAGCCTGTCCTTTAATCTCAGAGCTGTTGTACATGGATTGACATGTGTCCTGTAGTGTCACCCTTTACAGCTCTCCTGAGTTTTCTAGGAGTTTCTCTGGTGGCCTTCAGGTCCTCTTTAGAACAATTTGCAGGCTGACATCAGAGGAATGCTGTTCTTTCTCTTTCTCTCTCTCCAACTAATGATTTTTAAAGCCATCCATTTCACTTTGTATTTGACATGAAGGTAAGGAAGTACATTTTAAAAATCACCTATTGGGTAAGTAATAAAAGCTTTGAGCCATTAAATTCATACACGTTTTTCCTTAGCCTTTGCCAAGTTACATGCGACAAAACAATTTGACTGTCCTTGACCACTCTTGATTGTTGACTATCCAAGTAGCATAAGATATCTCTCAGACTGTCTGATTACATTACACAGTTAGATTATATTAAATGTGTCCTACATTTTTGGCTGGGATAGAGGCTAACTGTAAATATAGTGGAACTCTTAACTGTGAGATATTTCCTTTCTCTGTCCTACTTAAGTGTAAGATCTTGTGCAAATTCTTCATAAGATCTCATGACAGTTCACATTTATTGTTTTCTGTACCCTATGTATGTGTGCTTCATATGTGGGCAAGCCTTCCCACAGTGACCCATGCTTCCAAACAAACTGTTTAAACATCATGCTGCAAGCTGTGTGAAACACGGTGATTGTAGTAGGCTTACTCAGTGACAAAAATCCATTTCATACCTTCTCAGGGCCAACCCTTTTTCATTTAATCACTCAACAGAGTGCAAGATGCTTATATGATGCATCCCTAAGAAAAGAATGTATACTTATATATCCTGCTTGATTTTTATTTTTTAGATTCTTTTCTAAAACTAAGCCAGACCAGTTATAAAAAAAAGATCCTTCCTTTGACATTGATCATACACATTCATTTGTCATTAACTCACTGACATTGAGAACAATCACTGGCTCACAAAATAGAACAAATTTTACCTTAATAACATCTGCAGGAAAATTGTATCTCTGCTGTAATACCTACATTTCTGTTTAACAACCTGATGCAAGCCATAGGAGACACACACATACATTTAAAGATGGAAAAACAAAATCATCCTCTCCTGTAGATGAAAAACTCAGTGATTTCTTGTTTGGTTTTTTTTTTTTTTTTTAGCTATGACCTTCAGGGAATCTTCATTTATAATGAGCAAAAGACAAATAGTGGTAATGTTGAAGATGCACACAGAAATCTGTAATGGCTGATCTAGGTTCACCCTGGAGTTTTCTGAAGGTGTTCTCTGAAAAAGCCATCATAGTGGGCCATTATGATGAAGAGGAGTTTATGCCAGCAAAAAGTAGCTCTTTCCCCACTCCTGCCATGCATAACTCCATCAAGTCATAACTGAAGACATATAGAAGGCCAGGATATTCTGGAAAGTGAACAATGCCTGCTGAAAAGAGAGTGCCAAGACAGGAACGTATCAGTTCAGCACAGTCCTCCTACAGCCTCTTCCCATGAAAGCTGCGAAGTCATCATTGCTTAGATGTGACAGGATAACCATCTCTGCCTTCCCAGAGAATCTCCCAAGTTATCCAACGGGTTTCTTTGGGCAAGGGAACTTATTTTACACCTTCCCACACTGACAATGTGACCCAACTTACTGGAATGACTGAAAATCTTTCTATTGATCTTGGTGTGCACCAAAGTGCCTCCTATCTTCATTGAATCATCCCTGTTAATAAATCTACCAAGCCCAGTGTTATTTCTGTTTTACTAAGGAAGAAATGAAAGTGCAGTTGAAGGACATTTGGTCAAAGTCATGAAGAATGTCCTTGCCAGAGCTGGATTTTGGAAGCTAGCGATTCTTCATCTCATCCTTAACTAGCAAGCTACAGATGTTTTCTAGCCAAGTTTTATAAAATCAGTGCAAGATTAAAAGCAAAAAGTAGCAGGAGGCATCTGTATGATAACAGCACCAACTACAGCAATGGCTGTATTGCTAACCTCATTATTAAAAAAATAAAAAATAGAAAATTCCTTCTAGGTCCATCCATCTCTGAGATATCTTTCTTGCTTGAATTTCAACCATCATTATGAAATTAAGTGCAAATTAATATAAATAAGTTCAACAAATCCAGCACAAATATTTGCACATTGTTTGGCTGGACATGATCAGTCATTCATGTCATAAATGTTAATTCTGAGAATCGGTTGCAAACATAGGGAGGATTTTCTGCCCACTGACATCTGACCTTGAAGTTTTGAATTGCTGAGTAGGAGCTGAAACCTCACTGTTCATACATTCCTAATGTCCAGATTATAGAGAAGAATTAAGTTTGCAATAAGAGTGGGGTTGAGGCAGCCAAATGTCAAGTGTCAAGCACTACACTGAAAGGACATGCATCTCATAATAAACCAGTCTGCTGATGAAGTATTAGACAACATTTTGTGTATCTGCTCTATTTTTAACATGCACATTTTAAATGAGACTGTACCAGTTTGAGCACTTTTTTTTCTCTCAAAGACTCATTATTACCATAATTTGTTCCACAGTAAAATCAAATATTCACTTATGTTTTTCACGTCAGAATGACAGGGGGGAATACTATTTTAGCACCACAGCAAATTCCATTAAATACAAGAAGAATTTAAAGTCTTGTTGTGCATCTCAAGCTCTCATTTTTAATTAGATCTCTTGTATCCATATTTTCCACCGGGTGTGGGAATCCTTCAGAGCCAAACCCGTCTGGCAAAATCACAAAACTTGCTCACAGTCCATGGCTTTATTCGATTAATATGGAATTGTTACATATCACTGTGGACATAATGCAGCATCTGCACTGTTTTTCCCTGTCTTTCACTGTTCTTTCTCCCATTAGCATTAAGAAACAGTATTTTCCTTTTTAACTCTTCAACTAAAATGTTGTGTACATCCATACACCAGCTTCTCCCCCTTCCCCAGCTCCCTAAAATGAAGCTGCTTTTGAACTGCAGGCGCAGCACGTAGAAGTCTGCAGAGATAATTTTTAATTTTATTTCTGTTCCACTGATAATGGGGGCTGCATTTATCAAAGCAGAAAATGCAAGAAACAACTTTCAGAGATGATAGGATATCACCTCTGATTACAAAATAAAAAGAGGGTATTATTTTCCCTTGCAGAAGGAGAGTGATAAGGCCGATACAGTAACTACTGAGAGATTGCAGTGTTGCAGAAGCAGTGAAAGTCCTTGCTTTTATGTAATGGCTTGAGACAGCAATGTCTTTTGTGGCAAAGGCCAAGGGACTTAGCACACCTTTACATTTAACCATTCCACTATTCAGCACATCTTCTTTTGAAATTGTATTGTAAAGAGGTATTTGAGTTTAATCAATTCTGCTCAGTAATAAAAAACAACCAACCAAACCAACCCAAAAACAAAACAAAAAAGCCCAAACAAAACATCAACCAAGCAACAAACTCACAAAAAAGCAAAACCAAAGAAGTAAAGCTTTCATCACGCCTTTAATTCCAGTCATCATGTGGAATCTGCTAAATCAGTTTGGCCTTTTGGAGAAGATAGTCCTAATGATAGAGTGACGAGGTCTTGCACAGCACAGTGCTAATACTTCACTCACCTGAGGACCCCAGCTAAGACAACCAGACATCATGCTGTATCAGAGAGGGATTGCATTGCCACAGGAATCTCTGCATCACCTTCACTGCATGCAGCAAGCACACTCCTGGACATGGAGAACAAGGGAGACTGTAGAGATGAATCACAAGCCAATAAAGCAGCTGTCTAGGTTAGCAGGCAGCCAGAAATGGCAAAGTAGCCATGAGCCTTGCTATGCCTACAGCAGAGTCCTGGAAAATCATGCTCATGTTGCGAATAGGAGGGAAGTCCAGAATATTTGATGGCAACTACTACTGTGTTAGCTGAGCAAGAAGAATCAACTCTTTTCTTCTGCTTCCCTCAGTAGCTGTAGCAACATCACCCAAACAGTTTCAGGAGGGCTCCCTGGACTCTCTGTCCTTCCACACTCAATCTATACACACACGTTACTGGACACGTATGTTAAGGGGGCTGTTCAAGTACTGCAGCTGCTCGAGCCTCTCTGTTCTCTGTATAGTTACAAACCTATTTAATTTTTTTTCTTGTTTTATTATATAGACTAAGTGCTGTTTTGTGTAATGCAGGGAACCAGGGGTCTAGATAAGCATGTGCAGCCATTTGCACTTAAGCTAAAGATGTAATCCCCTCAGTCTGATATATATGAACTTAAATGACTAAAAAAAAAAATCAGCCTCAGTTCAACTTCTCCAAATTACATTTTATTTTGCATTATTGAGGAACATGCTGACGATCACCTGGAAAGAATAATAACTACCTCACTGTAAGCAGTGCTCTCAGAGCTCTCTACCGTGTGCTTATTTTGTCTTATTCAGTATGTATCATTTTGATCTAAAATAATTTCTAAAAATACAATCATTGCCTTTGGCTTTCATTCTACTTAAACTATCACATAATGCTGCACATGGACTGTTTTCTTTCATTATCCCAGGCCACCCTGAGTTAGATAGAATGCATTAACACTGCATCTCCCGTAGCATAACATATCTAAGCCATGGACTAGAATGTAGGATCCAGTGTGCCAGCAAGGGAGCCACATTTGCATTTATACACTTGGCCACAGTGATGCTGGGGGATGGGGTAAGCGGAAGCTGTCACATGAGTCAATAAATAAATTAAGAGAAAAAAGACTTGATAAATGCGTGATAATCAACACAACTGTACAGTGAAAGAATTATGGCAGGGAGGGTAAAGAGGAAACAGACATGTCTATTTGTAAAATGCCATCCTAACAAGGAGAGAGCAAGAGTTGTAAGATCACTCACCTAAATACCTCCCAGGATGTCTTCTCTGATTAAGGATTTGTGAGAGTTATTGAGTTTTGAATTAGATGCACTTTAATAAAACAGTAGAATGTTCTTATCTGATTGCACCTGTATTGATTGTGTTAAAGAGGTCTATCCTCAGATCAAGGTCAATGATTTTACATAAACTGACTAGCTAGATGGAATCACTAGCACTATTTAGGAGTCCCATAGTCTGTCCACAATTTCAGTGTATGATACTTAACTGTGAAACGTAGAGGGAAGAACTTAATGTTCATTCTGCATTCTCTCTGTCTTCTAGCAGTACAGTACTTACTCTAAAGTATACAATTTAGAAAAGACCACTTATGCTGGTAAACTCTCTAGCAAACCTCTTATCAGCTAAAAGAGTAAAGTTTGCATCACATACATTTAAACAGCAATGTTTCACATACTTAAAAGAAACTTGGACCATTTTGAAATGTTGTATTTTATGTAAATATCCTTTTTCACCTGAATAAAACAGGACATGAATCTGATTCATTGTTCTATTTGCTTCAGTAGAGCTGATCCAGCTTTCAACTGTGGTGTTACAATTTGAATCATTTCTGAGAGATACACTCACAGTTGTCCTCAGCTACTCACCTACCTACTTTTAGTCTGTTAGTTTGCCCTGCTTGAGACCTTAGGTGCATATCTAAGAAGCCCAGGAAATAAAGGCTGCCAGCCAACCCCCAGTTTTATTTGAGTGGATAACAAGCTCTTCAGAGCTTAGCTAGACCAGGGAGCTACCACAATGAGTGAAAGTCCTAACAGGCTGCTGAGGCTAGCAGTAGTGCATGAGAGGGTAGATGTACCTTGTGGTATGACCTCAGCTCCACCATCAGCCATGAGAAGAGATCAAGTTTGCACTTTAAGAACCGGCAGGTGAACATCCTCCTAGCCACCCTTACTTGCTCCTGACCCCACAAAGGATGAAGCAGAGGAATAGCCTGTTCAACAGGCTGCTCACTGCTGATGGAGACATACAGCAAAACAGAGGTGATACTGAAGCTGAAGGTAAGAGCCTTTTGTAGGGACACAGGGAGACTGCACCGTAGCTGAGAAGAGAAGGAGGCTGCCCTTTCAAAACTTAGGCTGCAGAAACACTTGGCTTGTGAATTTTGATGATAAATGATGGCTTGTTACCATAAAGTAGGTGGTGAGATATCCAGGTAAATCTGTACCTCCTCAAATTCTGCAGGAGTATTCTTCACTTCTTGGTAAGTGATGGAATCTTGACTACCTGTAGAAAAACTTCCCATCACATTTATGGGCTACAAAACAGGGTTGGCAAGGATCCACAAGCTGGTTGCTGTTGGAGAAGATGCTGACAGGCTGAGGAAGAGAGTCTAAAGGGGACAGCTGCAGGGGAAGAGGTGGGCTTGCTGTTGAGAGAGGTGAGGGAGCATCAACAATGCAGGTGTTGAGGCTGCTGGAGGACCAGATGGCAAGAGATTTCCTGAGTAATATTTCCAAATGTCACAATTGAAACACATGAAAGGGAGAGGGAACCCAATACCCATTAAAAGCAATTTTGTACATGACAACGTGAAGTCTGTAAGCAAGTCAAGGAAAACCTGCTATTGTAGCTCCAGATGAAAATGTATCCTGTCCATATAAAATACAGCTCAAGAGCCTGTTAAGTAACTACTTGTCTTTCTGAGCAAAATTCAGCCCCATACACAAACAGAGCAGGAAAACAGGAATTAGGGGAAACAGAAGTGTACTAAGGGTGTCTGGAGCTTTCTTTAGAAAGTCTCATACTTCCGCACATCCCAAGCCTCAGAGACCACCTGGCCAAGATGACAAGCACCCAAGGGTGCAAAAAAGCAAAGCATTTCCTAGCTACTTTTGAGCCAAAATAATCACATTTGCTATCTATAGCAAATAGGAATCCTGTCTCCTCTTCAGCTGGCATATTTTCATGAAGGGTGGGATTTCATTTGGATGATACATTGACTCCCATCTGTCTGCCTTATTTTCCTGGTGCTGCTAAGTACTGGGGAGGAGGGAGTGTGTTCATTTTTGAGTTTCCTATTCCCTGTATCCTCCCATTGGAGTGAGTGCAGAAGGGCATTAGGAAATGATGTTTCTCAGACAGAAGCAAGTGGTTCGGACAGGACTGTGTCCAAGCACTGACCAGTCACACAAGTTTCTCTGAATTAATTGTTACATTTGCCTCAGCAGCTGAAAGTTCTCCATCCATCAGCAGGTAAAACACACAGTGAATTTTGCTCAAAACTGAAGCAGAGATAAAACACTTATTTCTTATCAGTGACAAATAGGACCCCTTTTCCTTTCAATTCCTTGAGCTACTAAGACACAAGATAGCTAATCCTTTTCTCTCATGCATTAGCTGCTTGTTTCATTTCTCACTAATTAACTTAATGCAAGAAAGAATCCATAGGCTTTTGAACAAGCTCAGCTACTTGTTTTTCTGCTGTAGCAGTTACAGGGCCTAATAAGCAAGGAGCTCCTGATGAAATTCCAGTCAGCAACATTGCTCTTTTACTGCTGCTCAGCAAGGATTTTGGTTTTCTCTCATTTGGCAGGAATGAACAGAGGTCTCCTTCCAACAGATGAAGTAGTTTGCTTAGAAAGCTCTATGTTCTGGGGCTTGGAGGGAGGGAGGAAAACTAAATGAGTGAGTCAGTGGCTTCACAGTAACGTAAGCCATCAGATCAATTCACTAAATGAAACATAGTAAGCATGTTGCTTCAAAGATATTTGTACCCTGTCAACTCCGGATTTTCCAGGCTTGGGGCGTGATGTTTGCCATTACTCTTTGCCTCATTTTCACTTCTAGGAGCTGCAGGAATGAGGTACAAAAGCTAAAGACCAACTGTCTTCTCACCCTGTGAGGCAAAGACATGCATTTGTGGGAATCCTCAATGATTTTGAGAACTTGGCCATGCTGGCTTTAAACGAGAAGGCATGGGTATTGCTAGCAGAGATCCCACAGATGCTCAGGCAACATGCAACAGAGGCCAGAGGTAAACTCTTGCACTACTAACCTGTGCTGGGTGTCCTGCTACAGGAGTTTCACTGCTGCTGGTACTCTGGCAGATTTTAATCTAGCCCATGTTTAGCCATACAAACAGCCTTTATTTTCAGAGCAGTCAAACCCTGCAGTGTGTTAAAGGAAAGTCAGGGCAGCAGTCCAAATATGTCAGTCAAGAGAAAGCAGTGCTGAAGATCTAAAGTGGAACCTTTGATTCTGTTTCTGTAATGACAGTGGCATCAGATACTCATATCTGTCCTTTCCCCCTGCACTACTTGGACAATGGGACAACAGGTACTCTGGTGCTCTAGAGATGCAAATGCAAAGCAGCCCTCACAGCCATTTCCTCTCTGGATAAGGCTCAAGGAAACTATCCCAAACTTGCTAAACTCAGGGCTCAGGTGAAGTCTGCCTGGCTGGACACAAATAAGGGGTTGCGAGTATGGGGTGTCAGACACAATTTTGCTTTGTAATTGGCAAAGCTTTGAATTCACATTGGTTATCCTTCACAGTTTCACTTCAGTCCTTCCTCGATACTGTAACCCAAGCAATGGCAAACACATTTTTTGCAGCCTTTCCGGCAAAGCTCTACACACCAATGCTGTGTCTCACAAAGGGCACCTCAGAGTAGGACAGACAGGGTGAATAAATGACAACTTTCTATAGCTCACAGTGACATACTTTCAATCTCACCAAACAGTGTGCATTACATATTTGTGTCTGGCTTTACAAGCAGCAGGGCTGGATACATGCCTTTTTTTCCTTTTTAAATGAAAGGGAAGACAGCGTTATCCCTCAGGATGTCTGCCTGAATCGATAGAGATACAGCAGTAGGCACTGTGGTTGCAATAAGCCAGAACTAGAAATAACAAGCCAGCTCAAATCAAATATCTGTCAAGTCCCGATCTTCACCTAACCTAGGAATGCAAATGCCTCCAGTTTCTATAAGCACACATTGGAAGCAATCACCAAAAGTGTTAAAAAAAAGAAAAAAGTTTGAAGCCAGGCAAAGAAAGTTCAATGTATGTGCATAAAAGGAAACATCTCAGATATCTCTATGAAAAGCTTTCAGGTGCGAAAACATATGGCATGCTTTCACATCCAAAGCACGAAGTCCCCATTCCAAAAATCAGCATCGTCCATGATACGCTTTCAGCAGCCCAGCTGAAGGGGCAAATGAGCACGGAGGCTGAGGAGAAATAGTGTTGCATGCCCAAACGATGTCTCTGATGGCCTCTGACACTGCCATCTATGCTGCACCTGCCATCTGCATCCATTGAGCACTTATCTCCAGGTAGCTGTTAAACAGGCTGGCACCCTTTGTTGACAGCAACTCCTATATGAAAAAAATCAAAACACACTCAAAAAGAAAAACAGAGGGAACTGGAAAGCACATTAAATCCCAACTGGAACAACAAAACGTAAACCTGGGGCAGGGAAGGAAGAAATAGAAGATGAGGAAATTTATAGCAGCTGTTGCTGGAGCCGCTCACTGCAAACTGCAAATGCTTCCAGGGCGACGCATTTTACACTGAGACGTCTGCCTCTGCTGTGGCAGGCTTGCTCAGGCTCAGTTAGCAAACCCGAACACCCTGCTCAGGCTTATAAATACGTGTTATACACAGGGGTGCAGAGTTCACTATACCCCTTCTTTGCTAGTATGTTTGAACTTTCCTTCTCTTATTTTAGGAGCTTGTGTGTTCTTCTAAACAAAAAGAAACAAGCAGAACTGTAGTCACTGGGGGCAAGTAAGGCAGAAACCTCTGGACTCAGTGGGCTGGGTAGACTGGGACCGAGTCTCCCAGCTGTTCTATATCTCCACAACCCTTGGACATAACCTTATGCAATAAGACACCTCTCCTTCCCTCCCACCTCATTCTTGGGTGAATTAGAAGAAAAGAGGCAGAGGAGTACTTCCAAAGGTTGACTTAAGTCTGTCAAGGAAAGTCTATCCCAGGCTTTCTATAGTTACAAGGGAGAGACAGGCATCACCTACAGTAGGCTTTGGAATGGGAGCCAAATTTGGCTAATTCAAATCACTTCCCCATGATTCAAGACTGATTCCTCTTCCTGCCATGTGGCCTGTGGGGGAGAACTGCAGTGAGAACAAGACCCCATCCAGAAGTGAAAGCTACAGAGCCATCAGCTCTGGGAGCCTCCATCTGCTCCTGAAGCTTTTTATACAGTTTTGACTGGGTTGTCAATTTGTGCTGGTGGGCTGCTTCCTCCAGCCTCTTGCATGGTTTTCTTTTGAGCATCCGTCTTTCCCAGCTTCTCTTTCTCACTTCACTTTTTCTCCTTTTCCATTTCAGCTTCTCTTCTCCTCAGGAAACCTCCCACGTCCAGCCCTCCCCAAGGCTCAACACCAGTACACTGGCTGCTATGACCACGCTGTTGTCTCCTGCTGTGTGCTTCACATCTGCCCTCTGCCATGCGTGGCCAGGCCAGTTTACACAGCACAAGCTGCCCTGCAAAGGGTGGGACCTGTCTGCTGGCTTGCTTGTGTAGTGCGAGGGATGGTGGAGCCTGTTCTTGGCAGCTTGTAAGGCACAACTGTAGCAAACGGCATCCCAAGAGTGGCATATGCAGAAACCCACACAATCATCCACTCAAAAACATGGTTTTTCCAGGCATCAGAGTCTTAAGAAGATGCCTTGGGAGTCCAGGGAAGGAGAGATGAACACTGAAGAGAGCAACTTTTCAATTACAATTTGTGTTCACTTTATGAAGATCATACATGCATAGACACACCACACCCCCCAATTGTTTGTTTTTTTCATGAGACACAGATAAACATAAGGCATTGCTGCTTTATGCCAGCAAGAGTGAGTAAAAGCGATAACATAGGTGACAGGATAAGGAAGTACACATCAGTAAGATGAAAGCATCGTTTTTCTACTTTCTGGAGTTTTCCCCCTTTAAATGCCTTGTTTTAATTTTTCATGTGTATTAATAATTATAAGCCGAGAAAGTCAAGCCTAATACACCCAGTCTTTGTGCCAAGTTAGATCCTTAAGACTGCATTTAAAAAAACCCAACATTGAAGTTATGATATTGATACAGATAGGGAGGCACTTAGTGCCTCTCCAAATTTGTGAGATCAAGAAAGACTGGTATAAAAATCCTGATAATAACACAACTGCATTGTCCTAGTGTCCATAGACTGCTTTCAATATACTGTTTCAAGCCTATATAAGCAGCACTAAAACTGTTTCAAGCCTATATAAGCAGCACTAAAACTGCATGTAGGCAAACCCTTGGGAATATGTTTTTATTCTTCAAACAATTGTAATCAAAGGAACAATACTGACCCCACTGCAGTCAGTGGGAGTTTTACGGCGTATTGTTTTCAGAAGTTCTTTCAGCTCGTGGAGAAATTTCTGTTAAGTCAACAGGCTGTCATGGCAAACAGGCAAACAACTTTTTGAGGTAAAAAAAAAAAAAAACAACAAAAAA
>JAAGNO010020738.1:53529-67868 GCA_033439905.1 Ceryle rudis | reverse complement strand
AAAGAAAGAAAGAAAGAAAGAAAGAAAGAAAGAAAGAAAGAAAGAAAGAAAGAAAGAAAGAAAGAAAAAGAAAGAAAAGAGAAAGAAAGAAAATGCTACTATATCAGGAGGAATGTAACTGCAAACTTTTCACAAGCTGCTAGGTCTAAGAGTCTGTTACTTTTGAAGCCCCCACTGATTTATGTTCTCTAAGTACTTTTTGCAATCAGTTTTGTTCGTTAAATTCACAGCCTTTGCCTTAAAAAAAAAACAAAAACAAAAGCAAACCACAGTTTTTCAAACAGAAACCGTATTGTATGCAAAATACAACCCAGAAAATTATATTCAATCACATTAAATAAAATTTTGCCAAAAAAGGTTCAACTAAGGCAATTTAACCAAAGAAATCACTGTTCAGAGAAAATATCAACTCTGTGTGGTCACACTTGTCTTTGGATGACAGTTTAATTAATACATTTGATATTCCATTAGAAATGGACCCATTTATTTCAAGACCTGCTATCCCAGGCCTACTCATTAAATATTGACCAAGATCCTTGGGATAACTTTATAAAGACCTGCTTATTTTTATTTCAGTAAATGTGCTCTCTCCAGAACTGTTGGGGTAACCAAACACCATCATGAGCCATATTCCTAGCTGCAATGGGAAAATAAAAGTGATGCCAGAACAATGGTAAGAATCATGAGGAAAAAAAAAAAGAGACAATCCTCATTTATCTAGGGCCCTCACAAGATCAAAGCAAAGTTTACTTTTCATCCAGCCTGAAAACTGTTTTTTCATCAATAACCCTATTGTATCTACCATGTGCAGATGTGATTAGGTCAATTTACATATTAGAAATATCCAGATTAAAAAACAAAACAAACCAAAACAAAATAAACCCAACAAACCACCAACCAAAAAAACCCAGCAACAACTATTGTACTGGATGCAGAGAGTCAACCGGACCAGGGATGGTGGGGATTTATAGATAACACCTCCCTGAAGACTTATGAATTAATCCACTCCTCAAGAAGTAAGGTAAGTAAAAAACCTTACAAAATTGTTTTTTGTGGACAGAACTCCTTCCCAGAGTCCTGTTTTAAGCCACTAGAGTGGCCACTTCAGAGAAGTCCAAAAGCCAGAGACATGGTTTTAAATCAGAAAAGAGTGGATTTAGATTGGATGTTAGGAAGAAGTTCGTTACCATGAGGGTGGTGGAACACTGGAACAGGTTGCCCAGGGGGATAGTTGAGGCCTATCCCTGGAGACATTCAAGGTGAAGCTTAATGAGGCTCTGAGGCAATCTGCTCTAGTTGAAGATGGCCCTGCTTTCAGCAGGGGGGTTGGACTAGATGATCTATAGAGGTCCCTTCCAACGCAGACATTCCTATGATTTCTATGATTCTGTGATCCCACAGGTATGCAGCAGCATGTGCATGAGCTGCATTAGGAATCACCTTCAGGCTGGTTGTGCTCCAGCAGCCTTATCACATGAACATATTCCAACCCACCACATTTCCACCTTGTGAGAGAGACTAAGGTCATAGTATGTAAGAGAAAGAAACAGCTACTTTCTCTCCTTTGAAAAATATCTCCTCCAGAAGAGAGTGGACAGAGGATTGTGTGTATGTGAGACTACCCAACTGTACCTGCCCTAGATTGATACAGTAGCATCAGTCTCCACATTTCATGAATAATAAATGCCTATGTTAAAGGAAGGGATCACTAGAGAGGATAGATTGAAGGAAAGCCTAAGTTAAACAGCGAGAAATGTATCTAATACTTGCATTTACCAGCTGAAGCCCAGAGTTTTGCATCTCTAGGCAGAAAGAACAAATTGACCTCTTCACAGAAGTGGTGCACTCACTGAAGACATTTAATGAATTGCTTCAGAAGCAGAATCAGTTCTGAACTGAACACAGGTATCTCAGGGAGGAAAAAGACACATAAAAGCACTGTGCAAACTGCTGACAGCACTAGCTATGTGAGAGACAATCAAGGTACTTAATGTTTTAAAACACATGCCCTGCATAGTAACCAATGCTGCAGAAGCCTCAGTCACTCTTCCAAGCACTGAATGAAGAGGAACGTTGCTGTACTAGGATCATAAAAAATATTCTTTAAGCCTCTTGCATAAATACATGTGTTCTGAGTTGGAGAAATGTTAACTTATATTCTTCATGTATCCAGGGGCCATTTCCCCCCTCACAAACTGAGGGGAGAGGGAGAAGGGGGCATCACACTATTGATTTCCTACAAACACACTTAACCTTTAGTAGCTGCTGTCAGCATTTCCAGTGTTAATACCAACAGTGAATGAAGTAACTGGAGGCGTTCAGAAATTGCTTCAGATGTAAGACTTGGGAAATCAGAGATTCTTCTCTCAGCTCATGGTTAATTGTTTTACTGGTCATACCCAAAAGGGTGTGAGTGCAGGAGAGAAAGGCAGGGAGTCTCCACAAGTTCAGGCATTATTTCGTGCAAAAGTAACAAGAGGTTGCTCTGTAATACCCCCGAGCCATTTGGTCTGAGTCAACTAATAACATTCATCATCTAGAATGTATGCAGTTCTTCTAATGAACATTTCCTTTAATGAGTGCTGTGTGGTATCGCAGAGAAAGTGCTCAGGCTGTGGGTGATGAGGGGACAATCGCTGCCCAGCTTCCAGTCCATGTGAAGGCTGCTGGAGCAGAGACAGGAGTTTTGTGAGAGGCGGTAGCTGAAAAGACTGGTAATAGATTGTGTAGCCCTTTCTTTCTGGGTCACTAGGTCGAGTGTAGAAGCACGCAAAAGTCAGCTTCATCTTTCTAGCAGTCACCTGGTGCCTACGTGAAGTGAGACAGTTGCTTCAGGCCAGCTCCTCCCAAGCAGCTACTTGGTCTCATTGCAACCCCATCTGGCTCCCTCGGGAACGATCTCTGTAGAAAAGCATGGCAGCAAATCAACGTATAGCTTGAACTGCTTCCTGATGCCTGCAAAGCCTGGTTTATGTCAGGCAGGTGATATGTTCTCCTCACAGTAAATTACAATTGTCACAAATTTGTGACCAACTTACCTACACTCTGCCCACTAATGTAACTCCACTGAGCATACTTCATGCACTCCACTATCTATAAAGGGAAACCAGGTGAGCAGAAGCACAAAGTCTCTCCTTGACCCATGCGTATGCAGATCCACACATACATGCTTTACAGTAAATGAGATCAATGTTCAGTCCTGAAGCAACCACAGGGCTCCACTGCCATAACTCACAGATGGGCAAGGCTGAGCCCCTCCAGCAGCATGTGGGAGCTGGCGTGCCATCCTGCCACAGCACTCAGTCCCCTCTTACTTGGCAGCAGGCATGGAGCATTGGTACTGCAGAGTTACAACTGAGTTTTCTACAATGTACTGGTTGCAATTTTTTTGTTGTTATTACCTCCTCCAACACAGTTTGGGCTTGCAATATTAAGACAGCTTGAGTTTACATACAGAGGGAATACAAATAGCTTTCCTGCAAAATAAGTGGTGAAAATGCACCATTCGACAGTGCTGTGTGGCTTACGGGATTTATAGTCTCCCATTTGGGATGAACACTGCAATTCTCTTGTGGTCTTGCCATTGTGAATAATGTGGCCACGCTAAACTCACACTAATAAAACCTGAATGTATCATCACATTGTTTGGCACTGTATAGGAGAAACCCATCCATTAGTGAGGCGGGCACTGAAAATTCTTTGTGACAGTAGCAGCACAGGGACGGCTTCACAGCAGCTATTCAGAGCCACTTTACAGCTTCCTGAGCACAGCCCAGGCTGGGCTGCATGCCAGCAGTGTGGGAAATGGCTGGTAGAGGAGGTTCTGGCCACTGAGTTGTAGATCACATGAATCCCTTGGGGAAAAGGAACAGGTACTGAGAGTACCTGCTAGAGGGTGCTTCTAGGGTGTACACAGCTCATCTTTAATATTTATTGCAGCCTACCTATGACTTTAATGGTTTCTTTGACAAAGCAAATTTACTAAGACTCTGTGCAAACTGGACAGTCACTCCATTGCTTTGGCTGCTAAGTAGCTATTGGTGGCCACTGGAGCCTGTGTGGACATCAGAAATATTCAAATGAAAGCAAAGTACACTGCCATGCCAATGAGAGGGACAATGTGGTCTCTCCCAAGACAGCATGCTTAGAATGGTGCTCCGCAGACTTCCTGCTGCCACTGGCCCCAGTGCAGGGGCAGAGTGATGACTGCAAAAGGCACGACTGCTTACTCAAAGAAGAGGCAAAACCAAAAGCAGTGACATCACCTACCAGCAACACCATCTGCTTCCTAGCTGAAAGCCTCCAGCCTTCCTTGATAGCGGATGACATATGCTACTTCCTTCATGTCCCATGACTGGCTGGCTGGCCTCCATTTGTCCTGCTCCAAATCACTTCTGTTGACCCTAGAGAGTTACCCAAGAATGTGGTAACACCATGCCTTTTATTTCTTCCATGTGAAGCTCCTAACAAATATCTTACGAAGGTGAGCTGCCTTCCTTTAAAGTAAACCATGACTTTGCTTCTGGATTTGCCACTTCTCCAAGCAATGGTATTTAGCCAGCCAGAACAGCCCTGTGAATTCACCTGACTGTATGGCACAAAGATAGCCCTGTTGAGAAAGCTTAAACTGAACATCTTTCAGTGGATGGCAAATCTTGGCCTGCTTAAAGCCTTTGAAAGCTCAAAATGCAATGCAAATTAAAGTTTGAGGAGCCTAGAAGAAAACTGTTTTAGCTTTAGGCTTTCAACCAAGCAAAAAAAGAGTTAAAAATTTATTTTAAACATCAGTTCAATCACTTACTTTTCCAGTATTAAAGAACATCTTCTGCATGTCTCCCCAGATAAGGCTGTGAATCTCATAGCAGGCATAACCCAGCAACTCAAAAGGTCAAAAAGATGGCAACAAAGAATTTTGTTAATATTGCTTAGAATCCACTCTGTTCCTTTGGCTATTTTAGTATCAGTAAATAACTCTACGTTTTCTGACCTAAGCAGTTCCAATTGAGAAGATTCCCAGCCTGGATGTTTCTAAAATGTTACCAAGTGATTAAACACAAATCCTCAAATGAAGAGAGAGGGTTTTATTAAATATCCCAGAGCAGTGCTGTCTGCCCACACTTACGCCCATGTCTGCTTGCTGGCTGATAAACGTCTTGGCTTTAAGATATTACTTATTAGCATGCCTCTATATTTCCACCTCACACAGTCACCCAAGGGTGATTGCTATCTGTTAATTGAATTCCGTGCCAGCAACTGTGTCTTTGTGTGCCTGCCATTACAATTTCGTGGATTGTGACTTCATTTCCTATTTACAAGTTTCAGCGATAAAAAGTGTATTTATTTACACATAAATAAACACAACATTTTTGTAGCTATATGGCAGAGGATGGGTGGAAGTTACATGTGAAATGCACAAATGTGTCTTTTCTCTTGTGTTCCCTTTTCTCTTTCTTTTTAAAGCCATTCTGGTTCCCACCAATGAAACAGAGCTTTTGTGATAGGAGAAGGAGTCAGGGGAACAGAATA
Organism: Ceryle rudis; assembly: GCA_033439905.1. Lineage (NCBI taxonomy): Eukaryota > Metazoa > Chordata > Aves > Coraciiformes > Cerylidae > Ceryle > Ceryle rudis. Next base: position 62,342 of record JAAGNO010020738.1, on the reverse strand, counting down.
AGAGTCTTAAATTTAGAGGAGAGCAAGCTGAGGCTGTAGAAATGCTTGGGTTGATGCCTTCCACGAGGTGGTCTCTGTGGTGCAGGCTTACTGGAATGACAATTTGCACATCTACCACATTTCATTCAAGCATCTTGCATCTGTTTCCCATCACTGCCTTCATAACAGTATTTTATGGAATTCTTCTCCTGTTACTTTAGATGAGAAAATGACACGTGTGCATGGCTTCACTCTTGCAAGACCACACTGTGAGAATGGGGTAGGACTAGGAGAAGAAACCATCAGAAGACACAGGACCCAAATGACGTTTGAGTGAAGGCTGGCGTGCCTGACTTCTGGACTTGCATCTTGACAGCAAGAGCTCACATCTCAGCTAGCTTTTGCTTGCCTCCAAAAGGAAGCTGAAGCTTTTGTAAAGACATTAGTCCTTTTGAGTTTGGACAAATCTGCTTGAGAAAGCCAAGGAAACCCCTGAACCTCCAACCACAAGTTGGCTGCTATTGCAGTGAAAGTTGGTCTATAATAATTTTCATAAATGCATTGGGATTCACTCCATAATCCCTCTTGGTTTTCTTCCCCCTCAACATGTCTGTAGGATAGTTATTCAAAAATCACCGTCCTTGAAGGTTCAGAAGCTGATTTCTCTATTAAGATCCACAACAAGCAGCTAGTAGAAAATTGAGTATAAAAAAGCTTGGAAGGGGTTATGGCCACCTCAGGGTAACTGTCTGTGGAAAACCAGAGTGATATCTTTTACCCATCCAATTAATATTTCACAGAAAAGGCAGTCAAGCCTACAGACAAACAAGTCCTTGTTTCAGCGTCCTGCATGGAGGTGGATTTCTTACTACCGAGGTTACCTTTCTGAGCATGCCTGCTGTGAGCATTCCTGTTTCCAAATATCTCCAGAGGCACCACTTGAGTAATGTATTAGAGCATCTCTATCTGTTATGTCAGACACTGGCCAAATACTATTCATTTCGTAGGAAATGTTATGAAAGTATTGCTTTTTAATAAGATTCTTAATATTTCCTGGAGCTTGTCTAGATGAGAGTCTCTTTCATCGCTGTTTTGCCTTACCTTTTTCCATAGCCAGAACTAGATGAGCTAAATGTCAATTAACATAAGCACCCCAGGAAAGTTATAAAATGTTTTTTGAACTGGAAATAAAAAATATTTGGGTTCACATTCATTTTGGTATCCTGAGAAATCTGTGTTCAGGTGGTATTACTGTAGTCCAACCTGTCCTCAGTTTAAAAGCACTTGTCTTTATTCTGGCTTTTGTTGAAATACAGGATGCATATTTCTATAAATTAGCTTAAGAAATAACTTTTGCCTGTAGACAATTGTATACTTCATATTCATCACTGACTCAGCTAACACTATAAAAATGGGCTTTGTGTTACAAATTCGTTATAAATTGTACTATTAAAAAATTAAATACAGTTACAGTTTTCAGAGTGACTTCCAAGGACAAATTGTTTGCAATGTAATAGATGCAATTAAATATTCCATCTATTACTGAGATCTCTCAATCTGTAGATTTGGCTGCTGATAATCTGGGAAAACTTTATCCACTTGAACTGGGGTTTTTTTGTTTGGTTTGGTTTGGGGGTTTTTGTTGTTGTTTTTGTGGGTTTTGTTGGGGTTTTTTTTGTTTCATTTGGTTTCATCCTCACAGTAGTTATAAATTCTCCTGAACTTAATTTTCTGGAATTTGCTTGTTTTCTTAAAATACAGGAAAGCACTGTGCATGCACAAAGACAAATAAAAAAAACCCAAACAAAACTTGTTAAAAAATGAACTTATTGTAGTCTTCTCATAATCAAATTGGTTAATGTCAAAATTAACAGGATTGAAACATTTCAAGGTCATTGTGCAGGTGATTGGGTGATGTTTAACTCTTGAATAGTAAATATAATTAATATATGCTCTGAAACCAAAAGAAAAGAAGTCAGGTCTACAGTGAAACAACTGTCAGTGAGAAATACCTTATTCAGATTTTGAATTGCTCAAATTTTTTTTTCTGTCAAAAATATCATCACAAACAAAATGTTCCTTAAAAACATTTCAATTCTGACAAAGCATCATTTCCTGGTGGAAGATATTCTGGTCAAAAAAACTATTCAACAAAATGTACTTCAGGCTCAGTCTTTGATTATATGAGAACACAGTGCTCTTTCAGATGTCTCAAATGCAAAATTAGTCCTGCTCAGTGTATAGCTCTAGACCGAGAGGTGAATTAGTGCAGCGTGTTCTCTTGCTGCAAGCTCTTGCTGTTGGGGTGGGAAAATCAGAAACATGCTTGCTGAGGCAGGTCAGTTGCTTAGGTGACCAAAGCCAGGGAAAAGTTCTTGCCTGGGAAACGTTGCAAATTTGGCCTTGGTCTGATCCGAAGGCTTGGCTGGAGCCTAGAGCCTTGGCCTGCGACACGGTCACGCACCCGTCACAGTTGAAGGCAGTTGGGGGACAACCAGAGTGTGGCTAGTAAAGGCCATGTTACAAGGTGTGCATGCATAATTGGAGGTTGAATTAGGATTTCACATTACCTTTGATGCTCCATAAATTTGAGTGCTTGGCTTTGCAACATTAATATTTTTTGAATCTGCAATTTTTGCTTTATAATTGTATATAGTACATAATTACTCATAATTCATTACTGCACATGCAATTCCACAGACAATGTTTAGACATTAAATCTCAGCTCAGTGATTGAATAGAAGGTACCGTAAAAATAAATATCCATGTATTTCATAAATATTTGCATAATGAGCTATTTAAATGCAAGAGATTCTAACATATGTAAACAATACGAAACGTATGTATGTAAGTCTAAAGTGGATGCAAAAATATACACAACCCCTTGTAGAATCATATGATTTAAGAGTGAAGCATAGCATATTTTTTAAAGCTTTATGTATTCCAATACTACAGACTGTAAATACACATTGTATTAAAAACCTATTGCTTGGTACAATTAGTCAGTGAAGTGTACAACTGAAAGCTCTGGGTGATAAAGACAGTGGAATAAACAGACATTAGTGACTGTCCAGTTACTGTGAAAGCTCTTTGCAGTCTGCAGACTTAAGACATCCAGCCGGTTACAGGATTCAGTTAGTGTAATCAATCCCAGTTCAACAACAAGTACCACAGGAAATAATTTTCCTGTTCTTAGAAAGTTGCCACGTAACATGATATGGAGCTTCTCCAGCAAAACTTTTTCCCAGCTCAATGTGCAGCCGTGCATGCAATGGGAACTGAGAGGCTACCTCCACAGAAACACACTGCTTGCTTCTTTTTGGGCTTAGTCTGGGTTTAGAGACTTCTGGACCAGTGTGTCAAATGGCATTTTAAAAGAATCTCTGCAACCCCAGCCACAGTATACTGTGGTTCAGTGTGGTTTCTGCAAAGGAAATGTAGTGGTGGAGGATGGAGGGAACAAAAAGATTTCCAAACGGAATTTTTGTGTATGTGTGTTAATAACCAGCCTAAGCTAGCTGTCAAGGATAGAAACAATGGCATTGTACTTCATAGCTAGACTACCTACTGACTAATTACTGCCTTTGCAGAAATCGACTTCTTCGCTAAGGATCAAAGCAGTTAGATCATATCCACAGTCACGCTTCTGAGCTTACAACTGGTTAAAGAAAGTGAGCAGTGGACTGTTGGTGCCATCTCCTTCAGGCTTCATGACTCAAAGGGACAATGCTAACAAGATGCATCCCACCTCCTCTGGAGCACTCCACATCTCTGTGTGGAGAGAATGAGTAGAGACCCCCTCTGCCTTGGGAGGCACAACTGGCTGGCATGGCCAAGAGGAGGTGGATAAGGGATCTGCTGTCTTCAGTGGGACTCATTCTCCCAAAATCACCTAGGTGCCTGGTCTGTAATAGAACAGCTGTCAATAGCCACATGGCCAAAGCAGCCAGAGATGTCAGGGTGGCAGGGACATCCCAGCCACACCCACATCCCCAGGGGGTACCCCTGTTGCCTCTGTGATGCTTCAGGGTACAGAAAGACCACCATGGGTGTCCTAAACAACTTCCATTGCATCATCCCAGGACTTGAAGGTTTGTGCACATGCCAAACTCCTGGCACCTGAGTAGTTAATAAATGTCTGAGTCACTGGGCAGACAGTTCAAGATAGCCCACAATAACTGGGTGTGGCAAATAATTGGTGAACTGAAGAAATGGAAGATAATATGCGATGCCTGGGTGTGGGTGTTTGTGTGAGGCATAGGGAACAGTTTTTGACTCAGAGGTTAAGTTATCTGGGCCAGATTTAAGGCTATGGAAACATCAGTATGAATTTTGGGGAGGAAAGAAATTAATGTTATTCTCTTCCATGGGACATTTAGTTTCAACATTAAACTCAAAAATGTTTTCATTAGTAATGCTTCCAGTCATCAGACAGCTCTGAATTTTTAAAACCTCCCTTTCGAACTCCTACACTACATTTCAGACATATTGTGTCCAACTCATGATAAACCCTGCACCAAAAAAGTACTTTCTGCACAGGCATTCTACATGCTTGGAGGCAAAAAAAAAGGGGGTTCTGAAATTCCACATGCAAGAAAGCCATCTGGGTTGTCGGGGAGAGTCACTCAGTGTGCAAACCACAATCACAGTCATATTTCTTACGCCTCCCAACAATCAACCTACAAAGCTAACACTCCTCAGAAATGCTTCTGAGAGTTTTTTCTGCTCACCTGGAGTAAAGATAACATTTATCCTGTTGTTCCTTGTTGATCAGCTATTCTTAAAACTGACACGTGTTCTTGACTAACCTATTTCTAAAGGAAACCCAAGTAGCTAAAAAACAAGCCTTTTGCAGACCAAGGAAAAAGGCCAGTCAATTAGTATTCTGCCCATTTCTCAAAGTCTCATAATGTCAAATATTATTATTTAAAAAAATATATATTAAAATAATCTTCAATTAACATAAGGTAATTTTATACAGGGAAAAGAAAAATCTCTGCTTTCTTCACCTCCTAAAAAAGTCTCTGAAATGAAATTATTCTAGTAGTTGAAAGGGTCTCCAGATCTTTACCACAAAGTGGTGGAGGAAGTACATTTGATAAAACCTGCAGAACAAAAAAATCTCCATTCAATGTATCAGACTCTTTTTCAGCATTCTCCCTCTCTGTCCTGACTTGTACATCTTCTATCTGTTTCAGTCCAATGCTCTTTTAAGAGTAAAGGTTAAGGCAGGCTCAGCTTCTGCCTAAACATCTGTATGCGCTACAAGATATAGTGTGTGCCCTAACAAAGGATAGTTGGAATCCAAGGGCTCTCAGATGTCTCTTCTCATCCATGGTCTTCTGTACTCACTAGAGCACTGAATTTACAGGAGTTTGCATCTCTGTAGCTGCACACCTGCATTCATGGTACATTGCACAGGACATCTTAAAATTCTGAGCAAAGTCCCTCTCACTCCACAGACTTCTTCCAAAGTATAGCTCCCCAGAAATATATATGAGGAATTAAGCAGCAGACCGTTCACTCACAGAATGCTCTCCAGAAGTACAGGGCAGAGGAGGAGGAAGAGAGGACTTCAGCACAGGGCCCATAAGTGTATGGGTGGTGTGCATCCACAGATGGCATGTGAATGGGCAAAGGTCTCCTGTACACTTGCAAAGGTGCAAGCACCACAAGTAGCCACTTGGATTTGCTCATGTCATGTGCTCTCATTACTGGAAGGCTTATATGGGACCATTTCTTCCCATCGGCGGTGTCTTCTGCTCCTGCATCTTCCCCTTCCTGCTGCTTCTGCTGTGCATTCCCCTTCTCACCTCCTTGGTACCTAAGGCCCTGCCATTGGGTCCTTGTCTGGGACAGGTGCCAGGCATTGCCTTTCAGATACTAGGTAATCAATCATCAGCAGGCAGCAAGCAGTGGAGGAAGGCAGAAGCAGCAATTGTGTGGACACCAGCTCACAGAGGTAAGCTGTGCTTGTGCCAAAGGTATCGCACGCGGCTGCACAATTTACATGCCCTTGGACACCTGTGTGTTAGAGCCAAAGTTAACCTTTCATAGAATCATAGAATTGTTTAGGTTGGAAAAGACCTTAAAGATCATCAACTTCAACCATTAACCCTACTCTACTCAGTCCACTGCTAAACCATGTCCCTGAGCACCACATCTACATGACTTCTAAACACATCCAGGGATGGTGACTTAACCACCTCCCCAGGCACCGGCTCCAGTGAGCTACAACCCCTCCAGTGAAGGAATCCCTCCCTATATCCAAACTAAAGGTCTCCTGCTGTGACCCAAGACCATTTCCTCCTGCCCCATAACTTATCACTTTCATTTTAAACTGTAGTAAGCAGTCATTTAGAAAACAATCCACCTACGTTGGCCATCTTTTGCTGTCTCTTCACACCTTCACCATTACCAGCAGGACTCTCAAAATGATTCAACAAAAGCTGTCTCTGGGTGGAGCAATGTTCATCTCCACAGGATGAGCACAGCAAAAGGTCCCCACCGACAAGTCTGAGGTTTGAGGGCGTTGGCTTCAAGCAAGTAAGTGTCCTTATGGTTTTGAGAGTGAGGGTAAAACAGGCTAAGAGTAATCAGACATACTGTCTTCTTGTTCAGCAGGTAGGGACAGACAGTCTGCTTGAGGATACTGTAAGAAGGAGAGGTAGTACATTTCAGAAGCAAATGATCTGGGTCTGCACTAGCAGCTCTTTATAGTCCAACAAGGGAATGTCTAATTGAGACTGTATAATTATCTCCTCACTATATGAAATGAAATGTGCACTCCCTCAGTGGCTATCATTGATGAAAAGACAGTTGGGGAAAAGGTTGAAATACACGTCAGGATCAGTTTTATTTGTAATGGGTTTTAACATTTCATCTATACATTTGACTGGCTGAAGCAGGTGGAAATAAATATTATGTTAGCAAGTGTGTCATGGAATGAGGCTTTGCTTTTGATTAAAGAAAAAAGGGAAAACAATCATCACCATTTTATGGCTATCATAATTTGTTTCACATTCATTTTTTCAATACTAAGGTGTACTAAATATTTAACTAGTAAATAAAAGCACCTATAAAATTCTAAAGAGATCTTCACAGCACCTGGACAAAGACTGAAGAATGTAGTTTTATTCTGTGTTAATTGTCTTGCAATACTTACATGAGTCTATATGAAAAGATAAGTACATATGTAGTTACATAAGCAATTATTTATTAATCTATGCATCACTTCCATATAGCAAAAATGTAGTAAAAACATTGATCTCAATCCTTATTATGTATTGCTGCTTCTTGTTTTATTGATACTAACAATATTTGCCTCCACATAAAGTCTATTTTGCTGATCTTATTACCACATGGTGCAAATTGAAATCATAAACTAAGATACAAATACGGGCTCACACACCAGTTCCAAATTCCTCCACTGAAGAGCAGTTTAGAGTTCATGCTCAAAGAAGCAGAAAGATAAAAGCTTAATTAATGCTTTTTTTTTTTTATTTTAATATATGGAATATATGCACCATGCTAGAGGCAAGAGAACATAATCTTTTATAGGACATCATACAGTTTGATCTCTTAAATATCAGTCATCAATAATATTTCTGATGTAAATAAATACATAAAGCAAGATAAAATAAAAATCTGACTTATATCATGTCTAGAGGCCTTGGTTTTGTTTTGAACTTATCAAACATGGGTAAAGATCAAGATTTTTCCGCTGAGATTTTTACCAGTGGATGTTTATTTTTCTTCAATGTAATTTGATGCTGTTGTTGGTTTTGGCATTAATACATTAAAAATTAAATTTATGTCAGCACCAACAGATCAACTATCAGATGTTGCTATTAACTTTGACATCAAAATCATTAAGAAATTGCCGTCGTGTAAATTAATTATCAGAATTGTATTGGCACGAATACGTAATGATATTACTCATGCAAATAATTAAAGAAAATGCACAGTGAAAAACACATTAGAATAATGGCACAAAATGTCATTATTCTGGCTTCTTGACAACTAGATGCTATTAGTTTTCAGGACAATGAACTTTATGGTTAACAGAAAGAGACAGGAAAGTCCATTGCAGGGCTCAAGCTGCTCTTACCCGTGCCTTTACTTATTCAGTATATGAGACTGTAGGAGGGAAAACTAACTTTTTTAAACACATCAAAGAAAGCTTTTTACATCACTTTGGGGACATATAAAAAAAAAAAAAAAAAAAAAAAAAAAAAAAAAAAAAGGAAAAGAAAAAAATCAACACAAAACCCCAAAACAGCAGAATGACTTACAGCACTGTTGCTCAAAGATACACGTTCTTTTCTTGTTGCCAATTTCAGGTCTCAAGGGACCTCAGGCACAGAAAGGTTGTTAGAATTCTAGGATTTTCCTGAGAAAGGAGAGTAATAATTAACCTGAAAGTATTTAGGTTATCTCCTACCCACCCCCTACCCAAAAGGTAATTATTAGTGATCAGTGCTCAGGGAGAGCGAGCTGTGATTATGGTGCGTGTGTGTGTTTCTTAATTTAATGTGTAATGGACTGAGTTAGCTTTTTCGTCAACAGCAAAAGACTGTCCACTCTAATAGAATAAACATTACTAATGACTCAGTGGTGCGTGCCAGCTTACTTACCAGCTGGACACAGTTCTTTTAAATGCCTTTCTCCATTCCTTCCCAAGTCAATGGAAGACTTGGGAAGTAATGGATAAAGTTCACACCCTAAAAATAAAATTCTTTGTTTTAAACAGTTACCATAGAATCATAGAATCTTTAGGGTTGGAAAGGACCTCTAGGATCATCAAGTCCAACCTTCATCCTAACATCTATCTA
>JAAGNO010020738.1:0-53248 GCA_033439905.1 Ceryle rudis | reverse complement strand
GAACAACAGTGACAACACTGTGTGTTGACACTGATGTGTCAAAGGACCCACAACTGAAAAACAAAAGCCACTCTATACCTAAGCATGCACAAATATCCTAGAAAATTCTCAGAAAAAAATTGTTAGATTTATTTGTGACCTAACATCCAAATTCTGCAGCTGCAGCTGCCAGCAGACTCCTGAATGTCTGAGGGGTCACTTCTAAATCTCTGGACCCTTCTTATCTCTACACTCTCTAGCCTTGACATAATGAATTGCAACTCAGAAATGCAACACAATGGACAGGCAATCTACACGTCATCAGTATTAAAGGCCTGGTTGCTGTCTAGATCTCCTGGTGGTTCAGAGCTTATTTTCTCTGATTTGCTCTGTGGGGTGGGGAGAGATGAACTATTTCAGGGAAGTCTAGGTCTCTGGGAGCATTTTGGATCATAATTAATATCAGGGCAATGGCAAATGTAATTTAAAGAAAAAACAAACAAACAAATCAAAACCAAAAAAGCACAACAAAACAAAACCAACAACAACAACAACATCAAAAAAAACCACTTGAAAGCTATTTCTGGTTTTCTTTAAACTTTGCAAATTGCCTTGGGGAGAGCTAACTTTTCAGGTATGCTTTGACTTTTTATGGTGAAATACATTTTACTTGAAACAGTTTGTTTAATGATGCCCCGAGCCTTTTACTTTCATTTAACAATCCAAGCTTTGCTTCTAATCCATCAACAGATAGGTCAGACTTGTACCCATAATTTTAAGTTATGTTAATAAGATCTATGACATGTCTTGGAACATTTTATTGATAATATGTAATGTATCATGAGTTTGCAGAGTTGCTGGCACTCAGGGACTTTGCACATAAGGTATTACATCTCAAAAGCATGCTGCTGCAGTGAAAAGAGGACTTTAAATAAATAGGTTGGCACAATTTTGCCTTCAAAGGGACAGTCTATAAATTCACAAACAAGATTTACTGTGTAATTCAAGCCTGAATCAACACAGGACTTACACTGTGTAACTGAAAAGGGACACACCATGTGGTGGGGTGTTTATAGCGTGGGCAATATTGTAATGCAGAGGTTGTTTTGCAGGCACATCTCTTCCTTTTCTAATTACACTGATTGCCACCTCCCATTTACAATCCATGCCCGCACTGAGTTTCACTGCAGTAATTGCTACATGATAAATTTATGTAAGTAAAATATTGAGTGTCTATTTAGTACGTTATAATGTAATTTAGCAGCAGGGGGGGAAAAAAGATGGCAACAACAGCATCATGTGACTTCATCAGTTTTTTATGCGACATGGCAAAGTAGCCTCTGTACTATGTCTGTGATACCCTGAGGTACAGTAGCTGCATCTGGATTAGAATGAACATCTGTATATGCACTGGCTAAATTCTAGTTTATGGCCACATTTGCTTGTGTGAGTTTACTATGTCCCGCAGATACTATTTTTTGCTGCCCTGCTGTTTGTCCATGGTATAAAACTAGATTCCTGGGAAAGGGCAAACAGTACATTACTTAAGGAGCAATAAAACTCTGAACTGATGGTCCTTGTGATGTCATCTGAAGATGAAATTCATTCAAGGAATTGTTTCTTTTCCACCCAAAAAATTTACAATGCCATCTACTAAGAATCAGAAGTTTAAATTACAAACAATGTAGGATATCCTAATCCAGTTCTTTACAGTTTTACAGGGGTTAGGACCCCATGCCAACTGGGAAAACACATCCCCCTCCGAAGAGTTTATCCATGTCTGTGCTATAGCACCAACATATGTTGTTGTTACATGATCAGTAGAAGTCCTGGCTCAAGTCACCCACCCTTAGATCTGTCCCTGACTTTCAGAGGTCAGGATCATGTTACCTCTCATCTTCTCTATGTGCAAAGGAAATGTTCTCTCCAGCTACTTTCATCTCTGCCTGCAGAGCTGTTGCTTGACAAGTAAGGGTGTATTAAGGATAGAATCTGCTAACCAAAGATACAACCAAATCAAATGTTACACCCTGCAAGCTGGTGTTTCTACTCATCAGTCCTGTTTAAAGCCAAAACAGAAACATGCAGCCCATTGTTTAGTTAGGTGGAAGAAAAAGATGCATAGCGTGCCTGTCCTTCAGAAATATTTTCTGCAGTTTTATCTAGTTTAACTGGAAGATTTCCGACCTGGGTTGCTGTGGAGAGCAATACTGCACTCGCTTTTCTAAGAGGCAATGTTATAAATTATCATTTGCTACTAACTGAAAAGGAGGGATTATGGACAAGTGTTTGGAGTGGCCTATTAAGAACTGCAACTCCTCAGCCCTGCTGCCTTCTCAGCTCTGAAGTTTAAGTCTTTGGGCAAATAAATTTAACCCTTCCACACCTCAGACTACAAACCTGTGAAGCAGTCACTCCCACATATGAGTGCTGAGTTTAAATACTTATTTTTAAAGATCTTCTGAGATTCACAGGCACACCTTACATAAAATGGCAGATATCTTCCAGTGAAACTCAGGCTGTGAAGTATCAAGGAAAAGAGCAAATGCTGCAGAGGCAGAAGAGCTAATATGTATAGCCTGGCCTTGCTGGGGACTCCTACAGTTACAGTTTGTTCTTGCAATTAACCTCTCCAAATACACAGAAGGTGTCACACATAATCAGCTGTTCCTGTGTTCATGCTCTCCCAAAACAACCACTGATCTCAGTGAAAGCCTGGCTGCCTCAGGGTGACCCAAACAGGCCCATGGCAAGGGCTAAGGCTGTTATGATCTCTCCCCAAGCTCCCATGCTTGCTGCTCCTTGTGAAACAGGAATGGAAGCAGCCCGCGGGCTGTTAGAAGTGGCTGCTGGAACCTGAAGCTCCTCGGGACTCTTACTTCTTTACTGTAAATACTTTTTTTTTCTATCCAAAACTATTTTTTTTTTAACTACATTTTTTTTCCCCTCAGTTCATATTGCACAAGTGCTACCTTATCCTTTATTCAAGCAGTTTTTGAAGATGTGTACTGAAAGTGATGAGACAAGCTGTGCTGCAGAGCAGGCAGAGCAGAGCCCTCCACCTCTTACATGTCCCCCTCATACTATGAAACTGGGTAACAGGGTCTTGAAAATGGTGGTTTTATCCATACCACAGCTCCTTACACCAAAACCACAATGGTTGACTCATGCTTCGCCTCAGCCCTCCTCCACATGATTACAGTGCAGAAGCAGCAACCCCCGCTTGAATCTAGCCATGACTGTCTGTCTGGCTGTGATGAAGGATGGGATGGGATGGGATGGGATGGGATGGGATGGGATGGGATGGGATGGGATGGGATGGGATGGGCAGCAGAGTGCCCAGGCAACAAAGGTATCCTCATTTTAGGCAGAAGGATCCTGATTTACACAGTCAGAGACAAAAATATAATCAACCCTGCTGTGATTAATTGCAGTGGAAATGGTAAGGACCTATCAATGCAGCAGACAAGAGAGCTTAAAACTAAATATAACCTGCAGGAGGGGAAGAAAGGATAAGTCTTTGAAAACATTTTTCTGAAATGAAACAGAAGCCTGGGGAAATTTTTCTTGTCCTCTCTCTGCTCCCCTGGCCCATGCAGTGAAATGGCAGTTCCTCCCTTCCCTCTTCAAATAAAAGTGTCACTCTCTTCCCTGGGATGAACAGCTGAGACCATCCTGTTATCACCTCTGTGCTCTTCCTCACGGCTTTAAAATTAGCATCACTGTGATCATGAGATAGTGGAAGAAATGCTTACCCACCACTTGCCACAGCGCTTAGAGTTAATCACTAAAGCAGCACCTGCCTCCAGGAGCTGGGGAAGTTTGCAATACCCCATATCTCCAGCAGCCCGGGGCCAGGGCTTGCCATGCAAGCAGAAGGCCCTTACCCACCCAGAGACCTTCCACTGCTGTTGGCACCATGGCACGTCTGCCTGGACTGGCTCCCACTCTCGGTGTGAAGCAACCAGGGAGGAAGAAGTGACTCTACAGACATAAATAGCAAAGTCGGTCTGATCTAAGGAAGATGATTCAATGAGATATTTTGGTCACATTTTTACGAAGGCAGCGAGACTCTCCAGAGAAGGTATTTTTAGTGGGCTGAGACCCATGATACCTATCAGTAGGCACAGAAACTGCCAGTGAAGAAAACCTGTAGAGTAAAGCTACCCTGAGGGTGTACTCAGATAAGGTGGCAAGTGCAAGTCAGAGAAGAGCTTCTTGTAAATTTGGAACTCCAGCAACTTCCTGCAGCAAATTTCAGAGAGTCCTCAGCAACATGAAATGTCCCTTCAGCCCTTCCTGGCTCATCCTGATAAACGTTTCCTTTCTGGTTTAACAGCAAATTGAAATTGATTAAGCCAGTATCGATATTGTCCTACAAGATATAGAGAAACTTAATTCATTTGGGCTAAATCCCAAGAAAGAGCAACACTCATGCACGCATACACACATGCTATTTAAAATAGATTCATCTGGGATGCATAAAACCTGAAAATGCTCATTAGGACTCAAAAAGGAAACATTATTAATCAGCTCTAGGCTTCTTTTTACTCAGTGGAAGAAAACTTCAGTTAGGTAATTTTTTAAACACACATAAACCCCCAAAATTCTCCTTGGAAGAATTAGCCAGATAATTTGCCATAAATATGAGGAGGTGGGAAAAAAGGCAAATGAAAGGGGTTAGGGGATGGATTATTATTATTTTTTAATTTGCATTCAACAGGAGAAAGATTTATGCATGAGATGCAAATTGCTATGTGTTATTTACACATCTGAAGAAAAACAAATCTTGAATGTAAATGCTTAGAGGGCATATTTTTAAATATGAAAGTGGTAACATTATTATAACGTTTATAACTCCCACACTGTTAAAAAGAGATTTAATTGGGGAAAAATGAGCCCTTTTATTTAAATTATAGAGTTCTCACCAAATATTAGGGCAGAAATAAAATACAAACATCTGTGTATTTCCATCCTTGAGAGTCTTTTAGAGCAATTTGTTCACCTTGCAGTTGGTCCTATCCAGAATATCCCAGTGGGTTAGCAACTGCAGAGGGCAATGGCCTGGTACAGCATTGCTGTTTCCATTGTGAAATACTATGTATGTCTTCAGAAAACAAAGATATGGAAATACTTTTATAAAAACAAGTGCACTCCATAAACATAATCAGGTGGTAAGAGATATACAATTTACAGTTGACCACTCCTGGGAATGAGGTGAATAGCATTGAAACCTGCAGGGGAAGAGCAAACAAAACTAAAACACTAAGAAGAAATAGTAAGACTGGAAAAAAAAAAGAGATGAGAACAAGTGATGACACCTAGAAGATCCAGTGTTGTTTAGTTGATCCGTACCCACTGAACTGTGTATTTTCCAGTTCTTTTCAAAAAATATAAAGGATCTCTATTATAGTAGTATGGTGTCCTGGTTTGAGTGAGAACAGAACTAATTTCAGTTCAGTGATTTTACTTCTCAGCTCAGTTCTTCTAACTAACTGCACTATCTGAAGTTAGCAGCCTGTTTTCACAGGCAGTGTCTGCTGCGGGCAGTGATAACAGCCCATGTTTATAGAGTTACTACCAAGGATTGGTGTGCAGACCAAGACCACTGCTGGATCTTGTGTACCACACTGGAGGGTGAAGAAAGTAAAAGGCTACACCTACAAGGAGGAGCGGGCAGGACAGGTGACCCTAAACTGACCAACAAGGGATTCCAGTCCATATACGTCATATTTGGTATAAAGCTGAGGAATCTGAAGGGTCTTGTCCTTGTCTCTTTTTGCCCTCTTGGACTACTTTGCCAGCTTGGCTTGGCTTGGCTCGGGTCCTCTCGGTTTCTTCCTCAGAGAATCTGAGGAAGACTCTGCCTGTTCTGCCTTCGATCCCAATCTCTGTGTTTCTGAATCCAGTACCAGAATCCAGCTCCTGAACACAGTTCCCATCTGCTGCAGGGCCCAGTCTGGGACTCTCCCAGTGCCTGCTCTACAGCATCAGTGGTGAGAGTGACATAATTGCCATTGGGGTGGGGTGGATTCGATACTGGCTTTGTATATATATGTATATATTCCATTTTATTATTATTATTACTTTAATTTAAGCTGTTCTAGTTTCCTTTTCTAATTGCTATGTCTCTCTCCCTTGTTCCCTTTCTCTTCCTCTTTGGGGAGGTGGGGAGATTAACAGAGAGCATCTGTTATAGGTCTAAAGGGCTGCCTTGACCATAAACCATGACACACATCTCACTCCTTCATGTATTCACTTCTGGAGGGGAAAAGCTATTGTTGCTGGTTTTACCAAGAGAAAAATCAAGGTAATAAGACATGGGTTATCAAACTCATTTACATGCTTGACTCCTGTCAGCTTCTAAAACCTTTGATTATCCGCACTGCAGACTCATTAAAAAGCAAAGAGAGATTTAGGTGTCTTCATGTCCTTGCCACTTTTGAAAAACTAACTCACAAAGCTGCTAACCTGAGGGGCTCAGAAGTTATGAGACTAGACTCCGTAAGCTCAAAAATGATCATGGAACTACTGTTTTAGCTTGGGTTTTGGCATTGTGAGAGCTGGATGGGTGTTGCTGTTTTCCTTCAGCTGCCCTATGTGAGATGAACCTTAGAGTCATGTTCCTGTCCTCACAGCACATCTCCCCAGTGGCAATTCTAGAGTGAGACCCGAGCACACCAAAACCACCATTCTTGTAACACAGATCAGTGAGTGCCCATGGCAATTACTGTCAGGTAGCTCTGCCCATGGCACTAGATTCCCACAGTATGTGAGAGTTCAGGCTGTGTCTGGCAGGAGAAGAAGCTGTGCAAGCCCACATTTCACAAACAGAATTGGAATTTTCACATAGAACACTAAAATATTGGCAGAGGGCTTAGAGCGGGAGTGAGGGACATTTCCTAGTGATTCAATCAGGCCAGGGTATTTCTAGTCTGATTAAGAGTGGTCAGAATGAAATAAACCCCAACTTTTAGTCATGACTGATTACTTTTTGAATGTCAGTTCTTAAAAACACTATAAACAAGTGAGAAGGCATCCACTTTTGCAGCCAAAGACTTGGAGCAGGTTTCTGTGGTTGTGGTTTTCATGGCTATCCACGTGGCTAATTCACATCAGTTTTTTGTTGATCTTTTAATATTTATGTCCAGATGCCACTTTAATCTTCCAGATGTTTTTTGCAGAGACATCAAAAATGTTTGCATAGCAATTACCAAAAGAAAGTTTGAGGCATTTTCAAAGAGCTGAGAATGACAAAAGAAAAAGTGGCTTTTGTTGACGGAAGATGTAATTTTCTCCCTTTTTTTTTTTCAATATTTCTTTATAAACCATTTGTTAGACTAGTAACCAAAAATGGAACAAAGTCCATCTACTTTGAGTGTCCTATTCAGATACTTTTGCAAGACTCCAAAGAGTGATCTATTCATGTAACTGAATCAACCCTTTAGTCTCCACTCACCATATAGGACTCTAGGTATTCCTCAGGTTTAAGCCACAAATATTCCTCTGCTACAGACAAGGGACTGAAGGAGTGGGAGCTTTTATATCCCTGCTAGCCTCAGGATCAATTCTGAAGCAGTGGGGCTCTGCCTTCCTATATGGTGTCACAGCACAGTCCCTTGGGAAACTTCACAGACATCCCTGGGGAAGGAGGTGGAGATAGCTGCCTGTCCATCTCTGCTTCATTACACCACAACTGTATCTCAGAGAAAAGTTCCTATTGCACCAGAGAAGCTGCTTCCAAGTGTGGATACACAACTAAAACAGAGGCATTAGAGCCCATTCAGGCTAATTAGGAAACTACCTAATGCTGGCACGTGTCTGCAGGGAAGGGACTCCTGGGAAGTCAGTGGACTGGACTGCAGACAGGGCTTCTAGGTAACATGTAGCAAGTCTGAGTGGGAGTTAGGTGGACTTAAACTCTTCACAAGACCTGTGCTGTGGCAAATAAGACAACTTCATGTTTCCCTGTGTTTCTGTATTGTGTTGGGAAAAAAAAAAAAAAAAAAACAACCCAAAAGCAAACATAATCCAAATGCCAAGTGTGGAAAAAAGAAACAAACTCTTTTTTTAATGCTGATAATTATATCATGGGCACAGAACAACATAGTGAAAATAAAGCTATACTGGGCAAGAGTGAGAAGAACACAGCGAGAGTTTATTTGTTTAGCACCAATACTCAAAGTGACAGTCTGTCTGCCAAGTCCAGTTGTTCCTAGGAGTGAAAACAGGCAGTCTCACTCTTTGTGCACTCTGTTTGCTGCAATACATATTTTGGTCCCACAAATAATCAACAAGAGTTTTTACAGTGGCCGAGATTTTCCTTTGGCTAGGAGTGGGTGTCTTGGCCAAAAGCAGCAGCAGCAGCTTCAGCTGACCACACTGTTCTTGTGAACTGGAGTGTCCCTAGATTTGTCCATAAAGATCTGCAGAGACAGAGGTGCATGGAAAACATGAACTGTCTGAGTTATATTTGTATTTAGTCAGCTACAAGTGAAATTACACCACAATGTACTGAGGGAAGGATTTTTCACTTAGAAATTGTTGTGGTTTAAGGGTGCTCAGACTGAGTGAGTGGGGCAGGTGGTAACCCTGGGACCCTGAGGAGTCAAAGGGCAGCTGTTATTCCCTCCCTGTCCCTGCTGCACTCCATATAACAAGGAGACAGGGAGTCTGGGGGGCTGTTCCTTCCCAGGCTCTGGGAGCTGTGATGCCATCTCAGCATGGCTGGGCCTCACTCCACATGTGCCGCACAATCCATCACCATCCAAGGGCAGGTTTGGTATAGAGTTCTACATCCTTCTTCCCTTAATATTTCTTTTTTGCTTTTCTCCTGTTATTCATTAAATTTGTTATAGTCTTAACTTCCAATCTTAGGTGAGGCATTTTTTTTTATTCCCCTTTGTATCCTTCCCTGGGGGGGTTGAAGGGGGCTAATCCTGCTCTGTGTTTCATGTGGGCTTGCCCACAGCCTTAAATAGAGAGAGAAACAAATATTAAAGTGTGAGAGTGTCAATATTTTCTGTTAATTGACTAAGGTTTGGAAGCGTATATCTACATCCGAGACATTAGGGTGAAGTAGAGATAGTCAGCTGCTTTAAACTGGCTTAGATACCAGAAGAAATACATTGCAGCAGTGTTATTTCAACACCCACTCAGTTAAAACTAGCTCAGACATCTCCCTCAGTTACCTTGCACTTGCGGTATATACTGATGCCATGACATGAAGAGAAATTGCAGAGAGGAAACAGCTGGAAGAATATAAAATACATTTAAAATTATTTTTCAGAAAAATATATCAGAAGTTGCTAGAGAAATTATTTCCCAGGTACACTTTTCCTAGTTGCAGCTCAACTCTTTAGCATAAAAAAAACCCCAACACCATAAAAAGAAGTCCAAAAAAAAAAAAAAAAAGAAGAAAAACTTTCCTCTGATTAGCATCATGAAATCCAAGCAGCTATTATTCAGCACTGCTACTGTCAAATGTCTTCTTGAGTCCATAAAACCAAACAAAGACCTCCAAATGCAATCCATAACCTTTAAAAGGCAAAACAAAGCTTAACAATATCTGAAAACTGAGTCAGGTCTTCAGCTGCTGAGAATCACTATGGTTTCCTTGCCTGCAATGGAGCAACACTGACATACATCAGCTTGGAAAAAAACTATTGTGAGCTGCACCAGTCGTCACATCCACTGGAAGAAAGGAAGCTTCTCAGACGAGACCACAAGCTCTCCCAGAACTGGTGATTCTCAGGCAAATCAGGTGTCTTGCCTGTATGATCTACCCCCAGATTTATGGGCTGCATCTTGCAAACACTCCCTGGAAGCTGTATGTACTGTAGTCACTGCCAGCACTGACCATGAAACTCTTTTATGATTCTCAGTAGCAGAACCACATAATTGTGCTGTTCACCTTTTGTTGCTTGGCATTTGCTGATGATTAGTCCACGGTCAATACAACATTTTCTTCCCATTTTCCCAGCTTTTTCCTGGATCAGATCAAGGTGCATTTTTGTCACTGTGTGTTACAAATATTTTTTTATCTTCCCTTGAAATATCAGGCTTTGATCAGTATCAGGCATCAATTAATGAGCAAGGTGGACTTTTGATGTTTGATGTCCTCTGGGAAGGTACTTCTTATGATTCTTTTCAATGGTGTCTTCTGTTTGCATCCTACTTCTAAGGGTCTATTTCATCATACAGCAGTGGCCAAGAGACATGGTCCTGGAAATTGTTATTTGTCATAAAGAAAGCAATACAAACCTAGTCATATGAATACTCTGCCTGCTTTGGACTTGCCCAATGCTCCCAACTTGTCATGGCAAGAGGTGTTTGACAAAGGCTCAAAAGGAAAGGCATGTGCACTTGCAGGAAGCCTACAAAATCATGGGAAAAGTTCATTAAGTGATGTTCTTTTTCTCTGGTTTGTAGTGTTTCTGATAATGAAGAGGTTTTAGCAATCAAAAATAAGTTGCACTATAACATCAGTAACAACAGGATTAAAGTGACTGGAGCTCCTTTAAAGAGACAACACCAAAGAGGTATGGACTCATCTGTATTTGTGCATAAGGATTACCCCAACTCTTCCTCCCCTTTGACTTTGCCACTTCTAATCAGGCAAGTGACAAAAGAGGCCAAGGTGTATATGGTCTGGTATGATAAAGCTGCCTGGAGAGTCACATGAAAGAAAGAAACCACATCTCTAGGCTGCAGCTGAGAATCATGTCTCGTTTCATGAGGAATATATCACACCATTGGAGTTGTTCTTCTGTACTGTGACCCTCAGGAGTCATTCAGCTGTGTCTAGAATTTGGGGTCATAGCTCAGGAGAGGGACCCCAAATGAAGTGCAGTCCTGTGCAGATGTCTGAGGTACAGACTGGGGCATGGTGGATTGAGAGGAAAGGGACTGCACAACACTCTCTCTCAGACCTCTGTAGTTTGTCTCTTATTTTCTTACAGGTCCAAAAAGGCATTTAAAAACTTTCAAGCAGCGGAAAAAAATAAAAGGATAAAAAATAAATTTAATTGCAAATAGTGGCATAAAACCTGTGGCATTCACTCAGCTTTTTTCTACCAGGTAGTAACTTAACTGGCTGGTTTTAAAAACTATTGCCTTGCCCTGTTAGACTCAATACCTGCCACATGATTAATGTGCTGGTGTCTTATTAACTGCTGTGTTAGAGGAGCTGCCGTACTCACCATCACCCCCCTTCTCTCACTGCTTTACTAAAAACCTCATTGCAATCCCACTGTTCTGACCAAAGGGTACTGCACCTTCCAACAAAACATCATAAAGAGCAAGGAATTACCATTTCCCAGTAATCCAGCCCATAAATCAACCCTTGCATTTTGTTCTGAGGACAGTGAGGGACTCAGCGAGTGCTCCCTGTGTTCACATTCAAACGACAGGCTGCGTCTTCTGAAAGAAAAAGAAGAAAAAAAGGAAAAAAAAAAAATCAGGAATGGCTAAATCATTCCAGCGTCTGATTGATCTTATCTGGACCTCCCCTGCTGCAACAACAATTTGAGACTGTCGAAAATTGCCACCTTATCTGATTGGTGGTGTTACCAGCTGCTATTTTATCAGGGCCCAGCTGTATGAGGAAAGCAGGACATGGCACGACCTTAGTATCTCAGTGCCTGACCTCAATATCTAATCAGTCAGATGTCTTGCTGAGGCTGCCTCAGGATGCTGTGCATGTCCCCTCTGGCACCAAGTCATTCAAAAGGCGTTTGCTTCACTCTGGTGTTAGCCCACCAGCTCACACACACACAGAGCACATCCCAGCATGTCACTGCCCTGCCTGATAGCTCTGCGGCACCTGAGGTTTAAAGTGCTTTTCTGTAAAGCTTTGTCAGCCTTTCTCCCAAAAAGCTTGGTTTGCAGGAGTGCCACCCAGCCAGTAACATTTCAGCATCCTGCTGGTGCTGCAGGCAAGACAGGTCCTCCAGACTCATGTCACTGGTTTTCTGCAATCTATACAGTGTATGTCCATCAGTGCACTAGGACTGCCTGTATTAGGAAGAAGATGGGTTTTGTTGCTTCAGACTGGAAATTGAAGGACAAGGTCTTTACACCAGCTATATTGGCCATTAGCTGCCTGATTGGAGAAAAGCATTCCAGCTCTCTGTATTCACATACAGAGAGAGGATTACACTTGCAAGACCTCCATCATGGTGGGGTTTCAAGGAATGACTGTTAGCCCCAGAGCTTCCACTCAGTGCTGAAGGGGAGAAATTCTCCTTATGATACATTGGAGGGGCAGGGTGCCTTGCACAGCATCTGTGATCCTCTGCCCAAGGAAATGGTAAGCAGATCCATGTTCTGACCTTCACCAGCCCTGCTCTCCTTTTCCCCCTGTAGCTGGGGCTAGAGGAGAGCCTTCACTCTCACAGGCATGCTCGGGCAGGAAGATGTAGCGCTCTGTGGAGGTCCCCGGGACACTTGTTTCCCCTCCTTTCCTGTCTGCTTGATCTTCCACAGTGGTGGATGTTGCTTGAGGAAGTCCCTCTCAAAACAACAGAGTCGTTGTTGTAGCTTTGTGATGCCCTGTTCAACAGGTATGATACAAACAGCATACTGAGGGAAAAGCCTGGGCTTGAACCACCTCAAGTTATCAATAGACCAGCAAGGAAAAATGGCTGCAAGAAGTAAAACCTGAAACACAGAGAAATTAACCATCCAAGGAAGATCAGAGTGTTCTAGTATGTCATTTCTGAAAAAGATTTCGATTTTCTGTTTCAATACTATGGCTTTTAACTCCTTTATATGCATACATTTATTATACCGAATTTTTAAAAGACTGAAGTTAGAATCAAAGATTTCGATTATGTTAAGCCTTTGATATGACCCTAATTTTCTCTTCTATTTTTTTTAGCCCCTGAAAATTACTATGGCTTTGTTCGTTTGTTCCTGCTGTTTAACAGAAAAATCCTCTGCAACTGCAGAATTTCTCGTAAAACAGCAGCTTATTTCCCAACAGTTCCATCCATCATCTCTGGTGCATGCAGTGACTACTAACAGGAGTCTTGGACATGCTCATCACACTCTGCGACCAGGCACGAACCCTGGTGTTTCTGCACACTACAAGTATGAGAAGAAGGTGGTAGTTTGATGCAGAAAGAAGTTTTTTACAAACTCTCGCTCTGGCAGTGAAGCTCCCTGTTCAGTGAGTAGGGGTTATAGGAGGGGAGCCCATGGGTTGGCAGTTGTCAGGCAAACTGATGCACCAAACTGATTTGCCATTCTTTGGCCAAGTCTTAGTTGGCTGTTGCTATTCCAAAGTGCCAAACATTGAATTGTATGATCTCTGTGACAACTTTGGTATTAAAAGCTCAGAGACATACATAAACCTTGAGGTTTAATCCTTCTGGGAGTTGCAGAGTTTATTTTCAGTGTTGGTATAACTTGCCCTCCCTGCTCCTTAAGTAACAATAATAATAATACTAAGAAGATGAAGAAGAATTTCCTATATATTTTTGTTCTGTTTGGGCTTTGTTTCCTCTTATTAAACTGTGGTTGAGCAGAGTCATAGGATTGTAAGTGAATAGTCATAGTCATGCAAGAGAATCATTACTGTGTTTATTTACTTTGACAAATAAAGACTATTTAAAAGGTTTGGAGTCTGGTTGTTTACAAAAAGGGATGGAGTGTGACAATACTCGTGTCTTGGAATAGCAAACATATTGAGGAGGGCTGTCCATTGCCCACCGACTGCACACAGAGCACACCCTTGGACAGCATTCCTGAACTCCTGAGGACATTGCAGCAAATTCCAGTCTAAATAAAGCCTCAGAAGAACAGATAAGCAACTGCACCTCAACACAAACAGACACATGCATGCAAAAATGTCCCCTTATCAGGACCTAGATAATAAACCTGAGAATGCAGCCAAGTGCATCTTAGTTGATTGACAATATATAACAGATTGCCTTAGTGTATTCTTTGGGAGAAGCATAACATACAATTAAATAAAACCTGCTATTAAAAGCAACACACATACACACCCTGTGCCCCCCCCCCCCAATCAATATCAAATTCAGACTAGACAAATGTGGTATTTCAGGTGGAAAATTGAATGCACTTAATAGGAATAATATGAACAGTAGGTCCTGGAAGATCTTATAAACTGTAAATATTGCTCACTGCTGATACTAACACAATGATGAATGTATCAAAATATATATTAGTATCAAAAGACTGCTGAAATATATTTACAAAGTTGTGGAAACCATGAAGGAAGGCAGCTGTCCTTTCCCTGGCTTTATATTAATCTCTGGGTACTGGCTGATAGCACGGGCCACAAGAACTATAATTAGATTTTGAAAATGTATATAGGGAGGAGGAAATGGAATAATTAAGGTAAGCTATCAGATGCCCGTCCTCATCCTTTTTAAACAAGCCAGAAATATACCTTCCACTCGTTCAGCATGCAGCCTTCAAGGGGAAAGGTGTCAGACACTGTAATTGGTAGAACTTGAATGCTGCTATACTGGTGTCCCTTTTTTAAGGAAACCTATTTTCCACACCAAAATTGATCTGGCAAGGTTGTTATCTCATAATGCACACCTAGAGAGGCACTGTGAGGCCTGAGGGTAGGGAATAGCAGGGCACTTCACAGCCTTGACCATGCAGCCTGCAAAGCTACACCCTCTCCAGGGGAACTCACTGCTGAGGCACAGGCTACATGTTAAAATATATGTATATGCATGTGGAGAGTTTGGGTTTTGCTTTAAAATGAATGGGTGAGGCAGTGAAAATGTGCTAACAGTCTGGCATCTGGATGAGTCTGACAAATGAACTGAGCAAGCATTTGCTTCTCCTTCTGGGGGTGCTGGTAGGTGGGAAAGCCTCTGCCCTCACATTCAGATGGCACCTCTGAAGGGCATACTGGCTTTTATGTAATTATCCTACCCTCCTTAAACAACAGAGAAGAGCCAGCAAACAGCAAACACAAAAAAGAATATTTTTGGTGTGGAAAATTATTTGACATTATTCTTAAATATTTAAAGGACACTGTCTGTGGGTTTGGAAATCCAGTGAATAATTTAATAGTATTTGACAGAATCTCTTTGGGTCAATTATTCAGTAAGTGGATTAATACATTCTGACTAAAGCAAAGCACATTGCATTTTGGTGGGCATATCTCATTACATCACATATTCCATGTCACATTGCATTGCAGAGGATGCCAGCATAATCAAATGGAGCAACTTGACTTAGACAATGCAATCAGAATAATTTCCAAATATTTTTCAAAAGCTTCCTGTTCCTGACTGTTTCTCTACCTGGTCTGTCTGTATTTATCTGTCTAAAAAGGAAAATAACACAGCAAGAGATCTGATTAACTTATTTTAAAAAATCTAGCTGGAAACTGCCAGCAACTCTTGACCTCATTATAACCCTAAGCATCTTATCTGTACCAAACACTTTAATTTTAGAATAGCATCTTTAAAGCCCCAGGGGAAGAGAGAGAGCATCTCTTGATGCTTGACAGCAATTCTCTAACACTGACATGGTCCAAAAGAGATATTCTTATCAAATCCTTCTGAGGAAAGCAGCTGTAATATAGGTTCTCAAGGGCAGTGGAGATATAATACAGGTTAAAATAATGAAGGATCCTTGGGATTTCAAGAGATACATAGAAGGCTTCAGAGGCAGCAGCTGTCTCACACCAGAAAGGGTGTTATAGATAAAACTGGAATGGAGGTTCCTGCTTATGTTTCAAATCACCATGAGACTCACCTCCCTCTCCTGTCCTTCTACTTCCCATTCTTCACCATGTGGGGAAGAAATGTTTCCATGAAGAAACAGGTGATACTTTCTTTCCAAAATCCTGTAATTCAAGGTGGGGAAGATAGTAATTTTAGTATGGCTAATTAAAATTTGGAATTTCTATTTTGTGGGAAATTATCAGATTCTTCAACTTTCCCTCAAGTAGAATGGGGATAAAAAGTAAATAATCTCATAACTTTACTGTGAAAGAAATATCCCAAAAGCAATTGCATGTTTATGCATTTTTTATAATTGTAGTATGAATATTGCAACACAGCGTAAAACCCAAAATCACTCTGTGGAGGGTAAATACTCAATTTCACAGGAGTGATCGGAGTATAACATGATGTTTACTTCATTAAAGTGAGATATATCAGCAAAAAGTTTCCATTCCCTGCAGCCAGCATTTTCTGACCAGCTCAAAATTATAAAGACAGATGTGCAAAAAATGAGTCTGAAGTTCTGAGTAAAACATAATAGAAATCATTAGTAAAATAAAAGGCAACTGTTCCTCTGCCCCCAGAGCAGAGATGCTAAGGCCTTTCTTATACCACATAAATGAAATGAAGAGTTGAGCCCTTGTACATCCATGTCAAATGGGAAGATATTCTTTCTCTCCATCTGCATTCACCAAAATCCTCCACATATCATGGCTAGAATGGGTCCTTGCTTTGTCCAGTGGCTGCTTTAGCTGAACAAAAAACATATCTAGGAAAAAAAAACCAACAACAAAAAAAGAGTTTTCTTCTGAAACATTTCCTAAGGGTGACTCAATAGGATCTTTTCTTACTGTATGTGTGAAAGGGAGCAGTGATGAAGTCATGATAAAGACCCAGAGAAGCTTGTAAGATTAAGTGCAAGAAGTCCCTGGAGGTTTAGTTCAGATCAGCACTGAAAGGTTCCTATGCTCATGCGTGTCTTTGCCAGAACTTCTGAACAATTTCCCCTCCAGAGTTGTATGAGAGCTTGTCTTCTTCAGCCCTCCAGTGTGAGGCCAGCAGTCCTTCCTGCAATCCCATTTCCCTGGACCACTAAGGAAACAAACAAATTGGCCTTCTCGTACTCTTCAGGACCAGAAAAAGGAGGGTCAAAGGCAACTGAAGAGAAAAAACCTGTGAAGCTCAAACAAGCTGGGATGCAGAAATGGGCAGTCTCTCACTCTCGTAAAATTTTCTTACCCATTGTTTTGTTTGTTTTCTCTCAGGTATCACAATACAGCTCATGGTGATGCTTCATATTCATCATTTTAGACATCAGAATTCATTTTCCCCATTCTCTCAACTGGAAAATGCAGGCAAGGGGAAGGTCACTGACTTTTATTAGTGGTTAGTGGCATGAACCGACACAGAGGTAGCTGTTAGCAAGGTTTGAGGTTGGAGTGGCTGACGTGGAGCTCTCAGATTTGCACTGACAGATTACAGTGCTTCCACAGACACACTTCCACTTTCCAAAGCCCCCCAAAGAGCTCCTTTGCAGCAAAGTCAGAAGTAGTAAGCATTGATGAAAATGTATGGTCTGAGTTCTCCCCTAAACTGTTCAGTAACAAACATTAATATTGAAATCCCATAGCCACCTAAAAATGTACGACATCAAGGCCTCCTATTCTTGACTTTTATGCATATAACTTTACTCTGAGTCAGCCTCAATAAGCATAGCTGAATAATTTGAATTCTCAAGTGTTTGGAGGTTTAAGGGTTGAATAAACATAGCAGAAAGCTCACAGATCCTCCTTACATTTTTAAACCATGTACTTCCAAAACGATGTTACAAGAGATATCTTAAAGACAGTAGTTCAATAGGCTGACATGATAAAATATAGACTACCAAAAGTCTCCGGTTCATGTTGCCCATACACCTTGCCTGACGTAGAGAAACGCAGCTGTACCAGTGAGTTTGAAATTTTCTAAAATCCGTCATGTCATGCTGAAAGGAGATAGAAATTAATTTCACAGAGGGTTAAAACACACGTATATATATATATACACACACACCACGTGAGGATCCCGTAGGCGGAGGCAGGAGGCGCTGTGCCCTCCCCTTGCCAAGCCGCCAACCGGTGTCGCCGCGCCGGAGCGGGGCGATTCGCCTCAGCTCTGGCTGAGGGACGCGGGCTGGGGGAGCGGCGGCGGGAGGGGCGAGCCCCGGGCATGTGTGACAGACCTGCGGTAGAGCCCGGGGGCATTTTCAGCAGGGCAGGCAGTAAGAGGCATCGCTAGCTGCAGCAAAAGAAAGCCCGAAAAAAATGGTCTGGGCTCTAGCCCAAACTGAATGCTTCGACATGGAAAGAAAGGGAAAGCATTGTCAAGAAGAAAATAAAAGGGTGTATGCAGAAATGTTCTCAGGGTTTTTGAAAAAAATCACAGGTAATGATTTATTTTAGAAACATGGTCTCCTCATTTCACCCAGGCAGCAGCATCTTGTTGGAAGGACAGGAGAACTGAAGGATGAAAGAAAGATCAGAATCAAAACCGAAAGTGATCAGGTTAGATGTCCAGCTCAAGCTATGTCAAATGCCTGCCTTGGCTAATAGCATTAGGTTTAAAAATATGCTTTTTAGGATTTATTACTACTAAAGTATCTGAATGTCTGGGCAGGAAAACAGAGAGATGAACTCAATTGTTTGCATTTCAGTGATGCAGGAAGAGCTAGCAGTCACTATGTCCAGCCTCTTGAACAACACTAGAAAGTGGCCTCCCCAGTAATGTGTGCTTTGTTTTTTCATCTTCTGTTTCAGCTACAGAACATCAGTTAGAAAGAGATGAAGTCCTGTCAAAGGATCTATCACTCCCACAGAAAAATAAGTAAGGATCTGGTTTTCCTTTTATATACCAGATTTGTTTGTTTGTTTGGTTTGGTTTCGGTTTTTTAGCATGAAATTGTCCTGTTAAAAAAGCAAATATTTTCTATATTCCTCATTCAGGAAAGTATCCATGTGCTTTCTCAAATATGGGGTGGATTTGAAGCACACATTAAAAGATTATTCACAAACAGAGATCTCATTTCTGAACAAGGTGACGGGGAGACCAGAACTCTTTGTGTGAATGAGGTTTAAGCCAGTGTCACCTGCTGAGATCAGGGGAATCACTTCCATTTTTCACTGGTGCACAAGCAGAACTGTGGCTCCAGGCTTAGCGAAAACAAAAAGAATGCTGCTCTATTTGAAAGTAAAGTTACACAGGAAAAACACTTAGGAAGAAACATGCCAATTAAAAAATAACTAGGAAAGATCAAAGAAACAGTCATGGCTGAAGTGACACCTGTAACTTTATCTCTTTCTTTAGAAACAGGGGAAGGAGGGTTACATGAACAGAGTCATGCTCCCAGGGATAGGAAGTGTGGCATTTGACAGATGCAAGAAGCCAGTAAATTATGGGATATTTAGAAAAGAAGAACCATTTATTTCCTTACAGAACTGTCAAGGTTCAGTCTGTAGAAGACCAGAAAGAGATGCTTAAGATAGAAGTGAAAATACGCAAATGCTTTTTTTTTTTTTTTTTTTCCAGGAGGAGGGTAAGGGATGGGGGGGGGGGAATATCATTAAGAAAAGGAACTGTAGATCGAAATTTGCATTCCAATGCATTCCAAAGTATGGTGGGACATTCTGGCTTCGTTTTAATCATGTAAATGAGTTCAGGGTTGAATTCTGCTCTAACAACCAGAAATGTCTGTAATATTATATCACACATGTTCTGAATACTGTGGGCTGTCTAGTCTGCTGGAATTTGCTAAAGAGACCAACTTCCTTACTTGTCCTTAGATGTTATCATCTATTCCACAGAGGAGGAAGAAATAACCATCAGCCTGTGAATACACAAAACACTGATATTGACAGCAATGTGAGGCTGATGCATAAGTTTCCAGCAACACCCAGTGTCTCCAGGAGTGGTGTTGAGCAACCCTGGCCAGGCTGGACTCTGCACTATTTTCACCCTTGCTCTTGGTTTGAATCTGGTTGCTACTTGTACTTCTGCTATTCAAGCGACGGCTTGTGATGGTATAATCAGAAATGCTTCATTATCTCTTCTGCCATAGGCAAGTGCATCTGAGTGCAAGTGTATTCCCATTAAGTCATGTGCATTAACTATGTGCTACTTAGTAGGGAACTAGGAGACAACTGCACAGTCTCCAGGTTGCTTTATTTCTTTCTGTCCATCCTCCCCTTATTATGAATGGATTAAAAGTGCAGTGTCTTTGCTTTTCCCATTCTAAAAGGGGAAGGAAATGGCAGCTTGAAGCTGAGAGCAAGATTTCCTCATAATATAAACCAGTACACTACCCCTGATGTGAAAGGAACTACACTGATTTGCATCGACAAAGATGGTGGCTCTCTAGAATACTAAATATCCCATGCTAAGTGCTGCACCAGGTACTCAGCTGAGGTATACAACTGTCCCGTGCTCACAGTACTGTGGGGAAATGTTTCTTTAAAACAAAACAAAACAAACAAAGCTGACATTGTAATGCCACTGTCTTTCATTATGTGGCTCTCACAGTGAAGACAAAAGTAACATTCCCATCAATGTCAGCAGGATCAGAAGATGGCCCCCAGAGAATATTTTGTATTGTTACAACCTTTCATGACTTGAACAAAATTTCATTCCTGGATAACAGCCCTGGTTTATGATAGGAAATAAGTGCTCTGTCACACCCTGATAATTAGTACATCACAGGGAGAATGTAAAACCAGGCAGTAAAATGACACTAAGTTTCTGGCAGAACTTTGAGCCACATATAAACCATAAACAAGATGATACAGACAAGACATAGTTGTACTCCTTCCTTTCAGAGAGGACGATAATAGAAAGGTCAATGCCTCAGGGTAAAAACAAAACACTGCTTACACTGGAAAGAGTTACAACACCATTACCCTGCTTCATATTCATACAGTAAAAATCTCAGCACACGCAGCTTTGGCCATATGCCTTTCTTAGTATATAAAGAACTTCTTAAAACACACTGGGAGTTGAACAGATCTTAGCAAGGCAACTATCACTGACCATATGTGATGAAGAAGGAAGAGTCTGCTGTGAAATGTGTTTTTTCTTTCTTTTTTTTTTTTTTTAAATAGAGATGAGCAGTTTCAGTTTTCTGCAAAGATAAATGCAATTTCTTAAACACTGTTCTGAGAAAGGGGAAGGAGGAAAAGGAGGATACATACCATAATGACACGGTGCAGATAAAAATGCAAACCCTAGGCAGAAATGGAGACCCAGGTTTCCACCCATTGCAGCAGAATATACATTTCTCACACTGCACATCCTTAAATCATTACCTAGAAAGAAGACATAAAACTTTTAAAAAGTAAATTTAAAACCAATTTAAGGACCGCAAATAGGTAAGTTAAACCAAACTGACGATCTTATGCTCAGGTGGAGAAGAACATGTAGTTGTTTTAAAATATTTACCAATAAAAAAGTCATGGAACTGAATTACTCAATAACAGGAGATGAAACTCACTGCAAACTGCTGATTTGAGCTTGGGTCCAAAATGTTCAGAAGGCCAGGGAATTCCTGGATTGAATGAATCTGTAGTCTCCATCACTTTCTAGTGAGCAAGGGTCCACATGCCAAAAATATCAGTGGGTAACCCAAGGAGCAAAGAAGCCCCTTGCTGAGGACACTGCTATCACAATTCACCCACACAGCAGCTGGAGCAAGGTTTATTTGCTAACAGAGCCCAGGAGAAAGTTTACAGCAAAAGCACACTTGGAACAACACATCAGACTGTGCTTTGGCATATAGAGCTTCACTGCCATGCTGCATTCCCCCAGTGGTAGCTCCAGTTCAGGAGTTATTGCTAATATTAACTTTTTAGCCTAGTTTCCTAAGGAAGTGAGGCTTAGGAAATAATTTTGTCTGGCTGGTTTCCCTAATAATTTTGAGTCTACTGACTGATGTCAGCCAAGTCGAATAGAGGGACAGAACTCTCAAAGACAATTATGCTCCTACAAGTTTTGTAAAACCAGATGTCTGGAGAAGGAAAAGGAAGAGCAACCAAAATTATTCCCCTGCTAACAGAGAGGCTGCAGCATGATATCATCATATAGGTATCAGAGGATCCACACAGAGGAAGTCTTCCTCTGGACAGAAAAGGTCTTCTGTAGATCCTTGTTTCACCAACAGTTCAGTGAGCATTGACACTTTCAGAGACACCAGTTAGTCAGCCACAGAAGCAAGCCTGCAGGAGACCTGGCTTCATTAGTTTCAAAGCCTGAAGAATCACTCATGCCTCATCTAAATAGTTTTGTGCTGACTCACACTGGAAATTTCCCATATGACACTATTCCCTACAACATTTCCTATTCTCAGAAACTCGCCTCACAAGACACCAAATGCAAAGGATTTCTTTCAGACTGCTGAGACTGAAAGTTATCTTCCTTACTGAAAGTTAGTTGATAAATTACCTGTTTTTCAGCCTACCTTTGGCTGTCTCTTTTTATGTCAGTCAAGAGCTGCAACACATTATAACACTGATACCATCAGCAACACCTTTGTAACATACCCTTTGAATTAATTATCTACTTAGTACAGGAATAATAATGACCCATATCTGCTACAACAAAAGGACAGTGTGTACCTCTGTGTATTCCCTCTGTGTGTAACCTGTTGCTATGCATACATCAGCACTTAAACCTCAAAATTAAAAAAACAAGCAGACCTGAGGATCTGTACCTGCCCAGGCTGTGCCACAGTAGATCTGTTGGATTCCATTGAGCTCACTTATACTTCCTTTCCTGAAGAGTAAAAATCCAACACGTGAGGGCAGACTTACAACACCAGTTTAGCAGCCCCCTTTTCCAGAAAGTATATATCCCATTTAAAAAACAAAAACAACAACAAAAAAATAATAAAAAAAACCCTAAACCAACAACAACAAGAAAAAGAAACAAATGTACAAGACCTTATCAACATCTTTGCTAGCTCCTGTTAAAAAGTACTTCTTTGAGAAATTCAGGACATTCCTCTTTGCACTAATTGCCAGCTTATTAGTGGAATGAATGTTGCTAGTTTTTTCTCAAGCTTGCATGGAGGTGAAGAGCCTCTTTCTTTTGCTTTACCAAAAACAACAACAAAACATCCCAAGAGAGAAGAAAAGAGAAAAGGGAAAGGGAGCTGCTGAGAGCCAGTCTACTTATTCATCTTCGAACATTGGTTTCCATGGGAATAAGTTTGGTTCTTTGTGGAGGCTGAACAGTCCCATGCAGTCTAATGCCTCCAACATTACATTTGTGTGGTCAACTTTCCTTTGGCCTCCCCTCATCACCTTCCTCCTCATCCCTGCTCAGCAACAAGACTGGCATCACAAAAATGAAGAAATCATTCAATAAATTGGCTGAATTAAGTTTGCATCAAATCCTACTGAAGCCTTTCTACTGCCATCAGTGAAATTTGGATGAAGCCCTCACAGCATAAAGCACAGTGGTTTCCAGTCAGCTTGTCAAATTGGTTTCCCAGCCTTTGTCTGCTTCTGCTTTTCTATTTTGATGATTTCTGTCTCACTTTCGTCCTTTATCTTTGGAGCTTTCTTTTTCTCTCTGCAGCTTTATTGTTTCTTAGTTTTGACAGATCATGTAGAACATACAGCTCTGGTCACATTAGTGTTTAAAAGTGAGTCATTACCTGTACACCACGAAGGGTACAAGTTCACCAACAAATGCAGAAAGAACTAGATAGGCTGAAAAATAAAACCTAACTTAAATCAAGAAGCATTTTTCCTACATTAAAGTCTTCAGAGATTCACCTGCTTCACTCTTTGCTTTAAACCAAGGCAGTAAACAAAAGTAATACAGTGTTCCTGTTAGGAAACTAGATGAAGACTGACTCAGTCAGGATGCAGCAGATGTTACAGAAAAACTCATGAACTGTGTATTCTGTTTGATCTGACTGTGATAATTTGCTAGTGTTCTTGTAATCTATTTTGACATATACAATTTTTTTAAAAAGAAACTGTTTATAAATCCATTACTCAGAAGCTGCCGTGCAATACATTTTCATACATTAATCCTCATCATTTTACTAACTGTCATGGTTTTCTTCTGTTAAAGGAATAAAGCAAAACCATGTTTTCATAAATCACTAATAAAATATTTAGCACTTCCTATTGCTCCCCTTTCAAAACTCCTCCTTCTTAAAAGCTTCTAGGGCCTGAAGTTTTTTGAAAAAAAATGAATAAAAGAAAAATATATTAGAAATTCATGAAAGTCATTTTCAGGCAGGTTGTTGGGACTACAGGATTTTTCTATTGTAAGGATACTTTTTCCATTCAGATTTTGAAATGTATTTTCTGTGCAAGACAGAGATGCTGATGGATTTTCAATTTTTAAATCTAAGATTAGGTTTAATTGCCTAATTTACTTTACCTATCCCTTAGAAAACTTAGCTGGAACTGCAGCTTTTCATAAAGTAAGCTCAGGATGTATGGCTTGAAAGAAACTATTGAAGCACAGAAAAATTGATCAATCATTTGATTGTCAATTCACAGATCGGTGAAAGACAGGTAGAGCCATTTTAGTCTTATCGTTCCTGTAAGAATGTTAGCAATTCACGCCAATGAAGATCTGTTGTGATAATGGAAGCAATAATGAAAGCTGAAGCTTAGACCATACACTAGCATTCATGGCAGTCCATCATCTCCCCTTACTCACAATAAGATGAAATGAGAATGTTATTAGAAACACATGAACAATAAAGCTACCATAAAAACTACCTTCTATGGATCCAGGTTTCAATGGTGCAAGTGTGTTTATTTCTTTCTTTCTAATTTCAACTCAGCTGAGGCCTTTTCCCATCTTCCCATTGCATTGCAGTCTAAGGCAGAAGTGAAGCAAAGCAACCAGCAAGATGTGTTTTTTTAATAGGCTATAGTTATGAGTTTCAGGAAATCAAATACACTGGATTATTTCTCCAAACAAAAGGGAAACACAAAGCTAACATTTGGAATTTACCAGGTCTAAATGAAGCAATTTCAGATACCTAGTAATAAAGTGAGAGTGAACTGCATTACTCAAGCTATCAAATTCCAGGAGAGTCACTTTAGCCCAGACTGAGCACGTTTAAGCAAAATATAAAAGGGTAGTCCAACTTCTTGCTCTGAAGTCCTCTTGGCATGGAAACATTTGTTGCTATGTATTCTGGAAACAAGGGAGAAGACTTAGTTTTTATTAAATCATACTTCTAAGGCTAGTGAGTTTACACATTTAGACATTGTATCAGAATAAACCAAAAAGTGTAGAGGATAACTAGAAAATTGAAAGGCAATTCCCACTTCTGTTATTCTTTGGCCTTCAACACATAAAATTCCAAAACTAAGAAACATGAACAACTTGTAAAGAAAGCAACCATCAACCCATTAGATTCAATTCAGCATGGACACACTGGGAGATAATAAGAAGAGTCAGTATGGTCTGGTACAAGAAAGCTACCAAAGCTAAAGCAACCCACAAACTTCAGAACATGAATTTTTATAAGAAGTCATTGCTGAAGGCTGAAATAAAGCTAGGAGACTAATAGAGAGTATTTATTAATAATTGACTGGTTTGGTTATGAGATTATCTGGGATAACTGGAGTCAGAAGACAATATGTGCCTCTGCTTTGCTTCAAAAGCTCCTCCTCACCTCCCTAACACAGAGGCTCCCTCATAAGATCTTATGGGGGGATGTAACCTCCACTAAGGAGGATTCCAAGGAGGTAAAGCAGTAACTTCTTAAAACAACCTGGATGGAAGAAGGAGCCGGTGAGTGTCCCTTGATTTAGATACAGGCTCCATTTCCAAAACCAGCAAGGAGGACTAGGATGTGGTGACATTTGTTCTTCAACTGCCTACATAGCAGTGTGAGGGCTGGGGTGCTTCCCTGGAAGAGAAGACTCCCATGTAGCTCCCTATTCTGCTGCATTGGACATGAACGACCAGAACCAATGGAGAGAAAAGATACATGATTGTGCCTATAATTCTACAGCACTGTGGTCAGGGCATTTACATGAAAGGTTGCATAACCTTTCAGTCCATGGCTGAAACACAACTCAGGGTAAATTCTGCCACTGTTTCATCATGGTAAAAATACAATTTTGCAGTGAATAAATAGAACTCTCCAGCAGTAAGCTTTTTAAGCCTTTTTTTTTTTTTCTTTTTTTTTTAAATAAATAAATAATTCCAGTTCCTAATATGTTGTGTAGCAGTCTTAAATTAGAGAGGACAGAATCTCACACTTATTTTACAGAAGGGCAGACATTATCTCCAAGGATGTAAAATACAGAAAACCCTCTGTAATTGGAAGCTTCTACTGCCTGTGCAAATTTGTCACAGAGGAAAAGAATTGGACTCAGTAGAAGTTAAACTAAAATTTTAATATCTAGGGCTTTTACTTTGATGAATGTGTCTTAATTCATCATATTTTCTCTCTGTAAATAGCTTGTAAGATAGAAATTTCTGCAAGCCTGTCAACGTTCTCCAAGAATTTTTTATTTCTTTTTTTTTACTCTTATTGATTTGTTTTCCGGAAGTATTTTCCTTTCTTCCTAATGTTTTATTTATCTATCAGTGTTCACATTTATATCCCTAGAAACCTTTTCATTTCTTTTTTGTTGCTGTTTATTTTTTTTCCTTTTGTGTTTGGCTGCAGAAAAAGAACTTGCATTTCAATAGCAACACTTTATACAGCTGAATGTCCCGAAGTGCTTTACATTTAATTACACACTCACAGCAAAGTGACTATATGACAAACGTGGCCTGTGGGATCTCCAGAAAGAGGAAGGAAGGCAAGTCTTTCACAATCAGACCATCAAGTACACACATGTGGCACTTCTCTTGCAAATGAGCACCACTGCAGATTCTATATGTGATGCAGAGGGGATAGCTGTGTGGACGCATAAACAAGAACAAAGAAAAGAAAGACACTCTTGTTTTTCTGAATTAGGAAAAGGTACCAGGCAGCTTCTGGAATTCAGCATCTAATCCTAATTCACATGAAGAAATATAGAATACTGTTTTCATCCAGAGCAGTACAGAAAAAGACATGTAATAAAAGTCTTGCGTGGATACCTTATATCTATTTTGTTCAGTTTGTAGCATGTGTTGTTTTATTTCTTTCCTCATCTTCTCATATGTGTTATTTTCTTCTGTGACAGTTTGCAGAATAGTTTGCTGCTCATCAAATGATGAACAAGCAAGCAATCCATTAAATGTTTACCACAGAACAAGAAGGTGTTTGGAAATGATTTTTTTTATAATAAAATTGTCTCATTTTTGCCCCTTATTTCTCACTTACTGAGCAAAATTAATGAGGAATTTAACTAAGATGCATAATATTTTATGACCATTGCAGAATTTTTAGTGATTATGAAGTCAGTAAGAGATGTCTTGTCATATAATACTTTTAGCAATGAGTTGTTCAATAATTTAAACACATTATCTTAATTTCTCATCCTGTGACATTCAACAGTCTATTGTGTGTCAGCCAATTCACATTAGACATATAAGGTTTTCTTGATAGCTGTTTTCCGAAATAACTGGACAAGAGAACACTTTAATTTGAAACTGCTGAGTGAATATGACTAATATTTGTCACAGACTGGTATTGTGGGATTATTGTTCTTATTTCTCAGACAAAAAAATGCCTGGCTAAGGGGGCAGGTTAATTTTCGTGGACAATTTGATGTAGAAAGTTGATGGCTACACCTAGAATAAAATCCCAGTCCAGTGCTTTATCCTTCACGTTACCATTTCTCAATGGTGGATTGCAAATATTCTTGCAATGCATAACACTGAAATTGTTACATCAAACTAAATGTAATAAAATCTAGTTTCCCATTATGTTTAAAGGTCACATTCACAAGTAACTATTTAAACACACATTCACACCAAAACCCTGTAGCTACTACTAACATCCTTAGTAGTGGGTTTTAGTTTGGTTTTCATTCTCACTCTATTGGAAAGGAGGCAGGATCATAAAATTGCTTTGCCTGAGACTGAATGTCACTGTATTGAACAGAACAAAACACCGCATTAAGACCTTGTTCCTTCACAAGTATTTTTACCCATTGGAGAAGGCTGAGAGACACAAGCTCCTTTCTCACATTCTTCAGACTGCAAACCTCCAACTGAACCATCCAACCCACAACATCTTCTAGCTACACTACAATTGCATCAGAGTTGCCATATGCTGTGAGGTGGTTGTGCCAGGAAAGCACAGTCCTGTGCAGCTCTTCCCTCGGTGCAATTCTGTGCATGTGCTGTGGACTCTTTGCCACACACAATCCAGGAGCTAACTCCACTGCATGTACAGCATTACAACACATGGTGCTATGACTCCTGACACCAGCAAGTCCACAGCATCCTCCATCTACTTTCTGTGTATTATTGCTGAGGTAAGGTCACCTGCAACAGTAAAGTGGTCCCATGCACCATAGACTCCCAGCTGCATTGGATGTTGACCGTGAACAGTCTCCATATACTTGTAGACCTACTTCCATGTATCAATACTTCTTACAAACATGTCTTCAACCTCTGAAATCTGAGTAAACAAAACAGAGCAGACAAAGTGTTACAAAAACAGTAAAGGCTATCTTCAAGCTAAAAAGCAACAGCAAATTGGCTTTTTTAGTTCACAGCTGATCTCAAGTCTGTTCACTATTTTTAATATCATGCTCTGTTGTTGTTGTTGTGTTGGGTTTTTTTTATATGACAGTCTTTTCTCCCACAATCCATCCTCAAGACCAATATGTGATGCTGTATGCAACA
The DNA here is from genome assembly GCA_033439905.1 of Ceryle rudis. Taxonomy (NCBI): domain Eukaryota; kingdom Metazoa; phylum Chordata; class Aves; order Coraciiformes; family Cerylidae; genus Ceryle; species Ceryle rudis. Next base: position 24,755 of record JAAGNO010020738.1, on the reverse strand, counting down.
GCTTTGCAGATGGGCTTCACTTTGGTTGATGTCTTCCACCCTTACGTCAACCTGACAACATTGTACTAAGACAGTGAGAAAAAAAGGGTTTATAAAAATAGGAGAGTAGGGGGTTAGTCTATATCCCTCTGTCTGAAAAAAAGTTACATTTTTGACACAAAATATGGTTTGAGGAATCAAACATTACTTTCATGGGATAACACAGTTGTAAATACAGCTGACAGTGTGACACTAAGGCAGTTGTAAGCCAGGAAGCTCACAGGTGATGGGTCCTTTGATGGCCTCTGGCTCCTCTCAGTGAGTGTCTGTTAATAGAAACAGAACAAATTTACGCAGAACAAGATGAAGTGGTTATGGGACTCAGGTTTATAACTTATTTTAAAATAACTGCCTTTAATTTTAAAGCTGAATTTGGGCTTACATTTGCATTCAGTGTAAATGGTATCCCACCACTGAAGACTGTTCTTGATGCTATTTTCAATCTTAAGGAACATCTAAACAAAAACTATGCCTTTCCTTTACTCATATCTAATAATTACCAAGTTGCAGGGCACTGGGAGCTCAAAGCCAATGCCCTAGAGCTGGGAGCAAGGAGTTTGGAGCAGCAGCTGGGAACCATCTCAGAGCAGCAAGGGGCTATTGCAAACATGTAACTCACCATCAGTAGTTAGTACCTAACTGAAGATTTACCAGGTACTGTGGTCTCATCAGCCAAATGAAGAGACATTCTTCCTTTTACTCTCCCACTCTCCTTGTGGCACCTCCCTGTCTGTCTCTTTCATGCATGCAGACCCTCTCCTCTGGCCTATGGCAAATATATATGGATTCAACATTTGCAGCTTATGATTAATTTGACCCTACTCTTTGCTCTTCAAGATAACTGTAATTCCATCCTTTATTTTAAGATAAACTATAATTTCTATTTAATTTCATGTCCCATTTATACCCACTCCTTTTTTCTTGCTGTTTTTCCTGCCTACTCTCCAGTGATGAGCCTTACTTGTCTAATTGCCCCCTATGTACACTCTTCAGAAGTTATCCAATTTATTTTATCCCCATTTTTTTTTTCTGATCAAGACATAAAGACAAAATATTACATTTAACAGACAGAGCAATATTTTACCAAACTTTTAGTTATATCCTGTAAGTCAATTCAGCATAAAAATTGCTCTGTTTCATGAATGCAAGACAGAGTTTTCCTGGCTTAATCTAGTGTAAGGAAGCTGCAATGAAGAGAAGAAAGATTATGTATTCCAAATCATCTCAGCTACCCTCTTTATCATTATTATTGCCTCCATTTTCTGCTGCATTTTAGAATATGTTCTAAATGGAATATTAATATTAATTTATTTCTTCTTCATGAGAGTTCAGATAATTTGGGATAATTAAGGGAGAGAGGATAGAAGAATCCATCGTGGGGTTATAAATCTCCAAGGAATGTGTTAGTTTTGCATTTTAGTTCTGCTGAAAAATGTAAATGCTTCAATTAGTGTAAAAATCAGAGGCTGCCTCTCTCATTAACAGTGAGGCCTCTAACCTCTCACCTTGCCCATATCTGAATCAGAGGATTCTGAAATGGGAAAGTTGGCCCATTTTCCTAAACACAGAAATTGCTCTAAAAAAAAGTAACCAGAAAGTATCTCCTTTCTATCCACCTGCGTCCCCCACCGTGCCTTTAAAGAGCTAATTAGTTTCCAGAAAAGGCTTATTCAGAGAAGCTGGTGCCCTGTTGCATGTGATGGGGAAGCTCATGTGCTTGTGGATAGCATTACAATAGACTTGAAGCAAAGATAACAGGGCTGGGGATCTGCAGCACTGGGAAGAATCTCCTCAATCTAAATATTCCATGTTTCATAACAAACCTGTCAATAAGGGAGGTGAGGACAGTTTTGCTGCTGCACTATGCTATCCTACAGCTAACACAGCCTGCAGCCTCCTAAAGGCTGATTGAAATCGATTCATACACAGGTGGAATGCTACAGATCTCTCTTCTCAGCCTTTATAAAGGGAGATTTAGTAGGAGATTTTTTATTTATTGAGAGATTCGTATTATACCAAGTTCAATACTCCTCCAGTCCAGAATTACCCAGAAAGGCACACTTAAACAAATGCCTGATGTATTCAGCATGTATGGGATCAAATAAATCAGGGAAAAGAATATAACTACTACCACACACATCCATTCTGCACACAGTCATTTCTAAGCCAGGGGCTGGGAGGCAAGGAGAAAAGCACTGCCTGGGCTGATGATTACATTTCCTCAGTGAATAAAGCCCACATGTGCAAAACAGTAATGCAAAATTACTTGCTCCCTTTGCATAAAGAAGGTTCATTTGCAATGATTTAATTAATTGAAGGATTAGCCTTCTGCTACCATTTTTGACCTGAGGTTTTTCTGCTAATTTTCCTTTTACCAGAGGATCTCCTAGGCAGTACGGCACAAGTAATCTCCTAGCATTGCAGCACTCTGAGACCATCAGCCCTACTCACAGCTTCTAATCTTTAATTTCTATCTTGTCTTATTCAGGTTAACATTTAATAAGGTTTAAATCAATTTTTAATATATAAACTGGTTCAAACAGAGTCCCAGTTGTCCAAATGCATTCAGGATGTTTACCCAGTTTGCACAGAGGAAGTTTTGTTTGCATAAAGGAATTAGTATGGAGAAAGGCCATATTATCTACTTGTGCCACACCCTAAAACCATAATATTTCTTGATTACCCTTCAAACCTGCTATATATATAAACACTGCTGCCAGAATTGTCTTCCTGGTCTGTCATTTCCTCACCTTTGCTTGTTCTTGATACCACCTGCAGTCAGTCCATATCTAGTTGACACCAGTTCTACAGTGATAATACCCTCAGTCAATCCATTTCCATGCTACTCTCCTTCCTGGCCTGTGATAAATTCCATAACAGTTTAATACTTCAAAACATGTTTTAAAACCTCTTTTACTACTGTGACTTCAAATCAATCCCATCAATACTTGTACAAGTACCTGAGATGTACCCTTTTTACACTAAATTCTGTTCATCTCAGGTTTTCAAGTACTTTGTGTCATGGTACTAAAGACTATGTACAATCTGGTTCAAAAATTTCACAAGCATAGCACCATTCAAGAGCAGTGACCATAATGTACTTGGATCAAATATCTTCTATGAAGCAACCAAGGTCAAAAGTCCACCACAACTGTGCTAAACATTGAGCAATGGAAATGTATGAAAATGAAAAAAAAATGTTAAACCTAAAAGTGGTAGCTAAGAGAATCAAATACTTATGGACAGCGCAGGGACTACCAAAACAAATCCTACTGAAAGCAGAACTTCAGTGCATACTGTCTGTTAGGAAAAACCTGAGAAAGTACAAAAAGAGCCAGGTGTGGAGCAGTGAGCTAAAGATTTAGGAAGTAAAAGAGTTTATTAGAATTGAGAAGGCATCATTCAAAAAGCAGAAGCTGTATCCAAATGAAGAAAATAAAAAGGATCATAAACTCTGCCAGATTAAATGCAAAAATATAATTAGGCCAAAAAAATGAGTTTGAGGAACAGTTGGCTGGAACAATCAAAAGTAATACTAAATTTCTCTTCAAGCACAGCGGATCAAAAAGCCTGCCAGGCAGTCTGTGGGGCCCACTGTTGAGTGCCAGGTTGAGTGCTCAGAGAGGGCAGTGTTGTTGCAGAAAAGCAGAATGAATACTTGCATTACTGCTCACTGTAGAAGAAACAGGGTATTTCCTTACTAGAAGCCATTTTGGAAGGCAATACTGCAGAGGATCTATCTGAAACATAAGTGACCGTGGAGAGGCTGTGGTAACATTAGCATAAGTGCTACTGAATTCTCTGGACTGAATGGTATTTAGCCAAGAGTTCTGAGAAAACCAAAGGAGGTAATAGCTGATTCACTACTAGGGGTATATGATCTCCCAGATAAACCTTTTGGGCACCATGAACATTGAAGGCAAATGTGCTGTTAGGGAGAATCCAGAGAGCTACAGACCTGCAAGCTAGTAACTCTAGTACACAAATTGGTAAAAGCTGTAATAAAGGACTGACTTTACCTAAGATGTATGTCTAAATGCAATACACATGGAAGAACCGATGTTGGTTCTGTAACCAGAAATTCTGTCTTATAAAATCCATTAGAGTTTTTTGAAGTTGGCAAGGGTCAGGTGAGCCAGTCAAGCAAAGTACAACTGGATTTTCAAAATGCTTTTGACAAAGTCTCCCATGAATGATTTCTAAAAAAACTTAGCAGCCATGTAATAAAAGGGAAGGTCCTGGTAAGAATAGATAATTGGCCAAAAGGCATGAAACAGAAGGTGTGTCCTTGCAACAGAACAAATACCCTTCACAGTGAAATAAAATGGACTCTGAGCTGACAATTGCCATTCGGGAGTGGGAGCTTGAGGTTACAGCAGACAGTTCCATGGAAGCTGATGCTCAGTGCTCAGTAACAGTTAAAAAAACTACTCAAATGACAGGAATAAAAAGAAAAGCAAAACCAGAATTATGACTTTTTTCATCTGCAGCTTATTTTTTTCATTTAGGGTCCCCTCATCTCAAAAAAGGACACATTTAAGGTGGAAAAAGCTCAAAGAAAAAAACAACTATGATAACCTATGGAATAGTTTGTACAGTTCTGAAAACTTCTGAATGATGTGGAGTGAGTGGATAGGAAATTACCACTTGCTGTCTATCCACTGAAAGAACCAGAGGTTGTCAAATGAAGTTTAGAATAGTTAGACTTAAAAGCGAAGAAAAAGAGATGGCCCTCACAGAAAAGATATCTGTGCCACTTGCAACATTGTATTGAATGTCTACACTATCTGTTTTCTGGAGCAAAGACTTCATGTGTCTACTGATTCACATAATTTCATTCTTCAGCACATTAAAAATTATGTATTTTTTACATTAATTACATTAAAAATTGTATGTAATAGTTTCCTCCTTCCCTTCCCTAATAATTCAAGTATACAAGCAAGATCAAAAACTGTAATCTGACTGAAATGATCATGACATTTTTTTCTGTTGAACTTCCTATACAATATTAGTGAAGACAAATGATTTTTCATTGTTTGAATATAGAACTGGTTTACATCTCTTTTAAATTTCCTTAGTATGTGAGTTCCATATGAGCACAGGATTTTATTAAGATATGTCTGTTCACCTAAGCTACTCTGCTAAAGAGAGCTCCACCATAAGAGTTTCCAGTTTACAAAGAAAAAAAAAAAATAGCAGGTGTTAACATGAAAGAAGAAAATTGGGACAGAAAATTGAGGTGTATTAGGGAAGCTGAGAATTATAAAAGGGACAGCAGAGAGTGATTTCAGAAATCACAGTTTAGCAGCAGATCAAATAAACAAAGAAGCCTGTGACTGAAGTCATCAAACCAGAAAATATTCTAGCAAATAAAATGAAAGGCTCCAAATGGAGCCCGGATACCTCACACCTGTATTATTTATCTTTTGGCACACAATACACATCCAAACTCATCACCTTGCAGGGGTAGACATGTCTATAAACATAGACAGAAAAACAGAGCTAGTCCAGATGTCTACAGTTCTTGGGACTGGATTGAAGTTTTGACACAGAACCTGCCTATTTGGCAGCACATCCTTGTGTGAACTGTCAAGGGATACTGGGACCTGTTCATCAGCTTTTCCCTTACCTGAGAGTGCAGTGGCTGACACAGTAACATGAGCCATATTTTGCGCTTAGTCCTGTCCAGCACTGGGACAGCCATGCCCACCTGCAGAGCTGGAAAAGGAGACACCTTTGCTTTCACCTTCCTCATGGCTGTCTGAAACATTTGGTGGCAGGGAACATAATGACCCCAGAAAGACTGCTCTTCCCGCTTTCCTGGTACTGTCTGCAGGGGTAAGCAGTGCAGGAACACCAGGACAGGGCATCGATGCTCTCTGGACCCACTTCTCAGAAGGGTTGTACAGATTAAGTGGTCTACTTAAAGGGTGAGGGAGAAGATGTCCTACAGATGTGGGATGCAAAGAACCATGTCAGGGGTACTCTGTCCACAGAGGCTGTGGCCACTACAAAAGTACCTAGCATTATAAATACTTAAAATGAAAAGTAAAGCAGTTTACATGAAGGCAGTGCATGAACTTTTCTGAGCAGCATGAATTAAAGTCATAGGTAGTGGCCAGCAGGAATCACAGAATGTCTTTGGTTGGAAGAGACCTTCAAGATCATCTTGTCCAACCTTTGACACAGTACTGCAAGCTCACCACTAGAGCATGTCCCTGAGCAGCAGGTCCACACGCCATTTAAATGCCTTCAGGGATGGTGACTCCACCACTTCCCTGGGCAGACCATTCCAGTGTTTGATAACCCTTTCGGTGAAGAAATGTTTCCTAATATCCAGCCAAAACCTCCCCTGGCCCAGCTTGCATCCATTCCCTCTGGTCCTGTCACACGTCACCAGGGAGAAGAGGCTGTCCCTCTCCTTGCTCCAACCTCCTTTCAGGTAGTTGTAGAGAGCAATAAGGTCTCCCCTCGGCCTCCTTTTCTTCAGACTAAACAACCCCAGCTCCCTCAGCTGTTCCTCATAGGACTTGCGCTCTAGGCCCTTCATGAGCCTCATTACCCTTTTCTAGACATGCTCCAGCACTTCTATGTCCTTTTCATAGCGAGGGGCCCAGAACTGAACACAATATTCAAGGTGTGACCTCACCAGTGCCAAGTACAGGGGGATGATCACCTCCATATTCCTGCTGACCACAGCTTTTCTAATACAAGCCAGGATGCCATTGGCTTGTATTATTCCCCAGATCCTTTTTCAAATTGCATCTTTCCAACCACACATCCTCAAGTCTGTAGCTTGCCATGCGGTTGTTATGACCCAAGTGCAGGACTTGGCACTTGACCTTGTTGAACCCCATGTAATCAACCTTGGCCCACTGATCTAACCTGTCTAGGTCCCACTGTAAAGCTTCCCTACCCTCTAACAGATTGACATACCCACCTAGCTTGGTGTAAGCTGCAAATTTACTGAGGGTACACTCAATCTCCTCATCCAGATCATTAATAAAGATATTAAAGAGAACAGGCCCGAGTACTGAACCCCGAGGAACACCATTTGTGATCAAACACCAGCCAGATTTAGCTCCATTCACTACCACTCTTTCAGCCTGGCCATCCAGACAGTTTTTTATCCAGTGCAGAGTGTATTTGTCCAAGCCTTGCACCATGAGTTTATCAAGGAGAATGCTGTGGGAGACAGTGCCAAAGACTTTACTAAAGTCCAGGTAGACAATGTCCACAGCTCTTCCTTCATCCACTTAGCTGGGTCACCTTCTCGTAGAAGGAGATCAGGTTAGTCAGGCAAGACCTTCTTTTCATAAACCCATGCTGACTGGGCTTGATCACCTGGTTGTCTTGTATGTGCTGTGTGGTGACACTCAAGATGACCTACTCCATAACCTTTCCTGGCACTGAGGTCAGACTGACAGGTCTGTAGTTCCATAGATCATCCTTTCTGCCCTTTTTGTAGATGGACATCACATTTGCTAGCTTCCAGTCATCTGGGACCTCCCCAGTTAGACAGGACTGTTGATAAATGATAGAGAGTGGCTTGGTGAGCACTTCTGCCGGCTCCTTTAGTACCCTTGGGTGGATCCCATCTGGTCCCATAGACTTGTACAAATCTATGTGGCACAATACATCAATGAGAAGGAAGAGCTGAACGTCATCATTTCAGAAAATAAAAACCAACCTGCATTACAGCCTCTAGGCTGTAAGTCAGCTCTGTTGAAGGAGACAATGACGTAGATTTTAAGGCCAGCAAGAACTGCTACAATAATCACGTAGGCTGACCTCCTGTGTAACACAAGCCATAGGATTTTATCCAGCAGTTCCTGCAGCCATAATGCTTACTCTTCCCTGCCACAGGGGAGGCTCCTTACAACCCCCTTTCAAATGAACTCTCAGCAGGACTCTGAGGAGAATGGACAGTTATTAGACAAAATATGTTTGTTTGCTTTTCCAAAAGGAGAAGCCAGGAAAGCTGTTGCTAATCACTAGTGTAGGACTGCATTGCTGGTACCCAGCGGGCATCAGGCAGTCAGGATCCGGCTGAGTGGTGAAACCAGGGCAGCAGTCACACCGCTCTGCAGCAGAACTATAGCTCTTTCCTACTTAGCTGACATTCATGTTGCCTTCCTCTCACCCACTGAGTATTATCATCACAGAAGCTAGATTCTGAATGTGTTTAATGCTTTCTTAGCCACAGATCATTAGTAATCAATTCCACTTTCCACTAAGTCCCAATTGTTTTTATACAATACAGGACTCCTTTTTTTCCTCTCCCCTCCCCTCTTCTTTCTTCCTCCTCTTTCCAGTTTTCTTGTGGTAAAACAGTCCTGTCTGAAAGCAACAAGCGCCTTTCAGAACTTAAAACCCTAATGGCAGGCATTTGGAAAAGAAGCTCTAAAGGCACTATTATTCCTCACTTTGGCTTCACTGCTGGCTTGCTGTCCACACAAATAATGCTGAGTTTTTTCCCACAAAATCAGTGGTCCTCAGATAGCCACAACTCCACATTAACTGCTCGGTTTTATTTATTGCTGGAGGAAGCTAGCAAAGGGACAACTCTCAGGACATTTTGGAGGCCACCATGAAGTCAGTAAGCATTCAGCTAGGTATGGAAGGAATATAAATGAAGCAATGACTTAGGTAATTGTATCCATCAGGAAGAGCTATTCATGCTTTTTAGATATTTCCACTTCACACATGATATCCTCTCCTTCTCTACCAAAGCTTTCCTGTTTGACAAACCTGCTTTCCACAGCCCTGCAACTTGGTGTTCACATGAGGCCTGAAATAAGATTCCAGGTTGTCATTCTTTTTCCATTTCTGTTTGACTGTAGTGTCCAGAGCAGGAAAAGAAAGGGATCCGCTCCCACAGCTGTCAGTTGCTCTCCATGCAAGCTCAGCCATCCATTAGCTACTGACTGGCAGCTGTGAAAAAGCATCTGCACCTGCGGTAGGCTGCTGGCTGGGCTAGGTAGCCTTTCTCCATAAAGTGCTGTAGAATGGCAGGACATCACTGCCAAGGGTCTGCCAAGCAAACAGGCCATCAGCTTTTGCCTGCAGGACACTGCTGGATGTTTCTAACCAGAAATTCAGATTGGACATGGATCTTACTCTGTGACTGCAACAGGCAGCAGGGGACCTAGGGGCAAAGAAGCCTAGGGGATTACCCAGATGTGGAGCCCCACTTTCATTGCTGTTTTAGGAGTAAAGAGACAGTAACATGGCTCACCCACTTCTGGAGGGACACTGTGTACTTTAGTGTAGGTAAAGCTCTCAGGCTGTCAGTTCCAGAGACAGGACTTCCACCATGTCTCACCACTATCAGTTCAGTGGGCACTTTAGGGTACACACAGCCCATGCTGTCCACAGCAACATTCTTCCACTAGGATTGGGTAAGGAGCTGGGCAGGGTAAGGAGCTGTTGCCTCCTCCACAGCTGGTGTGCCAAGATAACAGTCAGTTCCAGCCCAACCTCCTGAGTGCCATGCCAGTCCATGCCCCTCCATCAGCAAGGAAACACCACACAGTTGCTGCAGTTAGCCCTGAGTGGGGGCAAGCCTCCAAAGAGCACAGAGGAAAAAAAAAATGAGTAAAGTTTCTAACCCCCACACAGCTACATGTCAGTGCTCATCTTCATGCTTTGTGCAGAAGAAACCTCCTTTGCAGAGTCCCCAAGCCTGTAACCCAGAGTCTCTCATGCCTCAAGTCCAGCATAACCCACCAGAAAACAGGTGGTGGACCATTGCAGTGAGGTGTTAGTAGCTGTTTGACATGCAGTCCATCCTTGAAAGAAACTGCAAATGAGTAAACGCATCCATGCCCTCACAATCAGCAGGGCAGGGTGTGCTGCACCTGGGGAGGGCTTGGATGCTTGTCTTTCTGGACAGGCTGGGGGCATGCCTCCCCCCCTGCCTATTATCTGTCCGCAGACCACCTCTCTCCATCTTCCCCATAAAAAGGGATCTCTGTGTGCAGGGGGAGCAAGGCTTCTCATAGCCTTCTCACAGCTGCCAGGCATGGCTCAGGGAGGGGAGCTGTAGGGAGGCAGCAGGGCAGCTCCCTCCATTTGCCAGAAGAATGGGGTGAGGGGTGGACAGGAGGATGGGGGTCTGACAGAGGCACGTGGCACAAATCCTGCACACCTGCTGGGGCACGATGCCAGATGCAGCCCAACAAGGGCCCTATTAATCCTGCCTGTGAGGTGGGTTTCTCTGCCTCCGTACACCAGACTGAGGAGATCTCACTGAGGAATTTTCATCCGTGGTTTGCTAAGAGTTTCTCCCCAAAGAATCCTGATTTAATTGCTGTTATTATCTTCATAAAACTGTCCAAAGTGTTTTTCCAGTGTTTATTTAAAGTTTATCTAAAAGATACTTGATAGTGGTGGAATGTCTGGTTAAAAGTGCAGTCCCAGTATGCCAGTAGCAGAGTGTGGTAAAAATAATAGGTCTTTTAAATCAATCATCATCTTTTGTTAATTTATTGTATTGTTGTATTTTTGGATCCGTGCATGGCATGCACAGCACATCATTACAAAAGAAATGCCATTAGAAGCTATATAAACAGACAACTGCAGACCGAGTTACTGTCAGTCTTCTGTGGGGAAAAAAACATACCTCAGCAAAGAATAAAAATCACACATTAAAATTTTTTAAAAGATCCACTGATGAGAAGCCTTGTTGTAAACAGCAAGCTCTCCAAAACTTGTTCTTAAAACTTTGTACAAATTGCCGGTGAAAACTTGTTTAAAAATCTCTTGATCAGTAACAGGTTTAAAAATAACATTATGAATAATATGACTTAGAAACAAGCAACTGCACAGGATATCATTAGGTATAGAGTCTACATATACTTTTCCTATCATGATCTGGTGTAGAGACAAAAGCTGGAAGCACAGAAGAAGTGATGAAATGTGTTTCAAAAAGATGAAGGATTTTTTTTTGGTTTTTTTTTTTTCATGCAAATCCCTTGCTTCATCATATCACTAAGTGACTCATGCATAAAGGCTTAGGAATCTATGGGAGATGAGACATGTCTCAAAAACAGATATGAGCAAATAATTCACTACAGGATAGTTGTTTTCTCTCTAATTCAACTTTTTTTTTTTTAATGTAAAGATGTTATCTGCAAGCAGGTCATTCTCACTATGAATTTATTCCTATGTTCCTAATTGCCTCAGGGATTGCTTGTGAAAACAAATTTTAGACAATAGATTTGCAAACTGATTATTCAAAATGCTCAGCTAGTGTGATTTGCCAATCACTTGGCATTAAAAATCATATGTATTATTTCTGATCTGTAATTTACTCCCCAATTTATAAAGTCAAAAATGTATCAGACTTTTGAATCTCTCAGGATCACTGTGGATAAGTGGTAAGAAAAGCTGAGGAATTAAATGTCACTTTATGTCTTTTTCTGTCCTCCTTCCACACAATCACCCCAGCCCATTGTCATTGCAGTCCAATCCCCAAGTGGTGCATTCTTTTGTAGCTCATCCAGGGAGAAGAGGCATATCACATTTATGAACTATTGAGTTTTACCTCCATTTTCCCTTCATGTTCTTTCTAAGCCATTTGCATTGGTGAGCACTTATATGCCAAGGATGCAACCTAACTTTGCTCTGGTGGGTTTAATTACCCAAGTTCCTGTGCTGGAGCTTTGGAAGGACATTGGGAAACTTCCTTCTGCCTGTCCTGCACTGTATAGAACTACGGACCACTTCACACATTTGTCTGTGAACATTATCTGACCTTGATGATCTCCCTCCTCTGTCATCTACCATCTCCAGAAATTCCTTTTAGTAAATGGTTTTGTGACTGCTCGGGTTCCCTTTAACTCTCAAATAAGCTTGTGAAAGGATCTGTTGAACATAAGAGACAAGGCTACGCAATGCTCCTCTGAAGATTGGCAACTCTGGGCCACAGAACTGCTAGGAGCAGGACATGGCCCCCTCCCCCGATTTTTCTGTGTATAAGCCAAGGAAAATCAGACTTTCTGTTATGACTACTACCAAGAAGGAGGTGGTAGCGTGTGGAGTAGCAGCCACAGTAGATATCTATATTTTTAGGATCCATTACACCAGTTTTAGCATCCACCATTGCCCCTCTTCAGTGGCTTCCACTTCCTGAGCCAGCCCTACCCAGCTTAGGTTGGGCCTTTTTCTATAACCCTTGGCTTTTGCTGACCTTACCATGACTTGTCTCCATTCCCTCCTCTTTAGTAATTCAATGTTGCCTGTACTCCTGTGAACCCTGCAAAAGAATTGGTGAAGGGTGACTCAAATGACTGAGATTAAATACTTGGATATAGTTACTCTACTGGGAGATGTTGCTGTAATATCTGGTATACAGAAGCAAATATCACAGAAACATTTTTCCCCATGGAGTAATTTCATTATCCTGGCAAATCCCTTGAAGCCAGGAAAATGCCTATGCCACAAACCTAAGGAAGACCTATATTGTAAGAGTATCAAATCTGTGCTGGTTACCATCTCCACCTTACCCCAGAATCATTCTTCATGCAGGGTCCCCACACTTTATTCTTGCAATGGAGTATGATGAGAAAATGAGCTGAGAAGCAAGAAAAGAGATGAGATTAACTGTTACCAGAGCCCATACACATCACCATCCTTTGCAAAGGAAGGCAAATGTAGCCCCAAAAAACATCAGGAAGTATGTGGAAAGTTCACTGATCCCGGACAGACCCATGGCATCCTTCTGTCTTTATGAGAGACTCAGGATGTAACCAATATTACATCAAGAAAAGAGTTCCCCCTACCAAGAAACACATTAGGGGATTAGGTAATATCCTCCTCCTTCCCTACAAATGGTATCTCTCAATAGTTCAATTTCTACAAGGGCCATTGTTTTCTCAGGCATGTCAAAAGTCATTTTGCTGAGCCTCCATACTGTCTGAGTACCCATGCATCTCCAGCACCTGAGTGTTCAACACTAGAACTATTTCTTGAGTAGTGCTTGGACATGTTTCAAGTTGACATTTTAGATTGCATAACTCCCGGCGCAGCGCTGCAAAGATGTCTCCTCCCATTGCATCAGAGAGTGACCTGCTATGGCAAAGGCTATTACTTCCTTTGAGAGTATCGAGTCTGTGGTGCCTCATTGAATTATACAGATTCCAAGAAGAGAAAAAGTAACCTCTGCATGCTCCAGGCTCTGAACTTTTCAGTACAATGCATCTGTAGAGCCTTCATCTACATATGCGGCTCTAATGCCACATCTCCTTGGCGAACACTGCATGCATTGAATCCTTCTAACATAGGATGACAGACAAGTAACAATAGGAGCTACGTTGACTTGGTGCTTGTCTCATCCTAAAATAAAATACTGTGTGATGGACTAGCCACAGCTGCATGTTTACAAAGAACAGTCTGTGGCTTCTAAGCAGAGCAGCTGAGAAGTTAAAAAAACCCCAAAACTCTCAGCTTCCCCCTCCCCACTCATTTCCACACACACATGTTAGATCTGAGGCCAAAATCCAATTACTAAAGTAGGCATATAACTAAGAGTGATCTTTTTTTGGGGAGGTACTGAGGATTTGCATTGCCCAGGGACTTTAGTTCTTCAAAATTGTTTCTTGGGGAACACAGGGTCTCAGTTCCTCTGCAAACTTGGTACATTTGAGCAGGTGCCTTATCATTAGAGTTTCTAACAGATGCATCTCTTAATTTATTCTTCTGGAAACAATTTAATTTGAGAATATAAACAAATGAATACTGAAAAACAATATTGAAACGCCAAAGATTTAAAGTCTGGTTTCTGTAGCATTAAACACCCTAAGTACTACTAGTGGGGCAGGTATTGCAAGCTGTAATGTGGCAGGGAGCGGTAGGCTGTGCAATGGCAGGACTGCTTTCCTATCAATGGGCACAAACCATGTGCTACAACAGGCAGTACTAGAAATGGATGATTGATCCCACTTGACTCTCAGAAACCCTTTCTGAGGAGTACTCTCCCTTCTTCAGGTAGCTCACACAGAAGGCCAGGGACATGAATGAGCAAACTTCCAGTGGGCTCTGAATCCATTTGAGGCAGAAAGTGGGTGATGCTGTACGCAAAAAGTGAATTGCAGTCACCTACCTTCTTTTCCCCCTGCCTCACTTTGCATGTTGCTTGTGACTAAGGTGGCAGGAACAGACTGATGCTTGCCTTCAAGGGATTAAAAGAGAGTTCTTAACTGTTTAAAGAAAGATTAAAAAAATTCTTAAGCAGCTTTCCAAGGCTGGACACTGAAGGTTACACAGGTCTAGATGCAAAGTTATATAATCCTGTTTTTCAAATGTCAGCAGGAAAAAAGTAAAATTCTCCTTCTGGCTTTCTCCAACCCCTGAGTAATCTGATGCAGCACAAATCAATATGTTCTTGAGACAGCGTTCCATGGAAAATGTAAATCGTAATGTTATCTGATATTTGGGTTGTACAAACTCAAGCAAATTGCAGAAACTATAATCCCAGGCTGTGAATCACTGCTGCGGATCTAATCACTATCACTCTTTTCTGTCCAGCAGCTCCACCGTTTGCAAAGCAGTGAAAGTATGGATTACACACGACTTGTACGTTTCGCCACTATCATGCCCTGATGGTAAGAAACTGGTGTGACCAAGCAGTTAATCAGAAGCAAACCCTGGTTTAGAGAAGCTACTTTGTCTCTCCTGTGTGCAAATATCCTCATGTCTCCAATGAGAGTAGTTTGGGAGTTCACAGCCAGCACACATCTACGCCTATTTTTTTGAGCAGAAACCGTAAGAGAGGAGCAGGCTGCCTAGGAGCTGTGGTTAGAAAGAAGCTTGCTAATGCAGCAAATGGTCAAGCAGACAACACAAACTGATAAATGCCAAACTATTTGAATCCTGATATGGAACAAAAGGCCTGCCTCCTCAAATGAGGGCCAGGACTGCAGAGCCCAGACAGAAACACATACCAGCTGGTCAGCCATGCAGAACGAAATCCCCCAAAGACTAGTTTCGTCATAAGCAGCAGCTGACCGATCACAATTGACAGGACGGCTGATGAGAGGGCTCATTCCTTGGGTTCCTCCCTTGGTCTCAGTCAACATGAGCTGCCACTTGTGTCATGAAGGCCTGCAGTACATGTTTGTGTGGCACAAACTCACATTCATGGGGAACCAGACCTATTTTTTGTCACAGCCCTCCGTGAGGCAACAAGAAAATCCTGTTTCAAGCTGGCAGAAACCACTGAAGTCAAAATCTCTGCATCCCAAAACATGCCCTGAGCATGTTTAGGGAATATGGGTAGGTCTGCCCTGCTTCTGTTGGGATTGAGTGGCACCTTGATACACAGATGTTATCCCATGGTGATAAGTGCATGCAATGTAACATGTCTCCATCACTGCTGCCACAATTTTAGGCCCTACATTTGTCAGCAGAAATGCCAACCTGGATAGTCATGCCTGTATTGTATTTGTGCCTTCATGAGCCTTTCTAAGCAGACTGATATAGATATTTTAGTGGTTCAAAGGAGGAAATCTCACAGACAGCACATGACAGAAGACAGGAATGCAGAAGGTCCTGGGAATAAATCCACAGAGACAGAGAGGACTTTCTTGTAAGGTGAGGACTTTAAACAGGAATGCAACAAAATCCTTTGATGTGAACACTTCTTCAGAAGGCTACCAGGCTTCTCCAAATGCACCCAGGCTGCTGATCTAAACAAAGCAGCCTGAAAAGTCCTTGTGAAGCAAGTGACAGGCTAAACCCACTTACAAAAATGTGGATATGAGAGGGGAGGATGTCTGAGAGACACACAACAAAGAAAGGACTATTAGCTGTAAAGTCTGATTCTATGTAGCGCCCTAATAAAAACTGGTGAATCACCCAAAGACCTCCCAGAAAACAGAAATTTCAGCATTCACATGTTTTCGGGTTTGCTTACATGCTGTGTAGAGCTCCGTATTTACATACAAACCATCCTCTCTTCTCCTCAGAAGATTCACACATTTTAAATGGTTTTGTAATTGTATTTCTTTGTAGTAGCAGACAGTTTTAAAATGAATATCAGACAAGCCAAGAGAACAAACTCTTCTTGAACCATTTCCCATCAGTGTTATTTTAATTAAAAAATAGGGAGGGCATTGGTGCACCGAGACTATGGCTGTTTGTACTATGAGCCTCACTCAGGAAACAAGCAATTTGTTATTATGGTTATTTCTGGCAACTCAGGCCATTACTGCTCTGAAACATAAAGAAATTCCTATTTCACCTCAAGTACTAGTCTTCAGATTTAAAATGTGTGTTCTAAGTCTTAATCTACCGGGTGTCCCACCTGACTGACTAGGAAATAAATCCGCACAGAGCACAGCAAAAAATTACAATAAGTTGCCTGCATCAATTCAAGCCATATTCATCAAGTGATGGGTTATGAGTGCTGTGTACTGAAAATACACAGGAGCTAGGTATTGTAAATTCTAAGCTACTGCCCATCTTTTCCCTTTACCCCAGGTTTCTTAAAAAAAGGCTAGATCCTCATCTGCTGTCAATTAGTAGAGTCTCATTCAAGCTGATACTGAATTAAATGGGCTAAAGCTGTGCACCCTGACTCAAGCAGAACAATCTCTCCCTCACAACTGCAGTGGAGAAGCTCATCTTTGTTTAAACATTCAGTTTTACAAAGGCTTTAAAATCCACAGGCTCACAAAGACTGGGAATTCTGTGGGCATCAGTTTAGACTGTGTACACCAGATTTGGGGACATTTATGTATACAAGTGGCTCCTAAGCAGAGTGTACAACAAAGTGTGTGGATGGGCAGTCTCAGTGGCTGCAAATAGTGGCTGTGGTTCTTTCCCTACACATCTGGGTCTTAATTACTTAACACACCTACAAGTTGGTCTATGATATCCGTTAATTTTGGGGAGATAAAATGGAAAGCAGTATCCTTAAAATTGGTGGTTTTAAAAATGTTCCTGCCCCCCTGCTGAAGCACTTCTCCTCTGTGCAGCTCCCCGTTTATCACTCATGCATCCAGTCTTCCCTGTTGCTGCCTTATAACCACCTCTGCTTGCAGGACAAGGTAGCAGCTGTAAGACAATCAGGGAAACTTTGAAGAAAAGGGTAAGGTGAGACTATTTTTTATATTTCAGGCTAGAAATCTACATTACTTATTGAAAACATACCAGAGAAGTTAGTAAGCCTGTCCTTTACCACAGGATGCAGATTATCAAGTTTAAATATGGGAAACCCCATATTAAATGAGAAGTTTCCAACGCTAGGAGCTCACCCTTAAAGTGGATTATTCTGTGCAGTCACAGATGTTTTCTAGACTACTCATTTTCACATGAGCTGATATCTCAAGGGGATGTTCAGACAGTGCTTGATGCCTTTGAACCTGACCTACAACCATCCAATGTCAGTTCAAACCTGACCATTGGCAGAAAGCAGGGGAAAAAAAGGAAAGAGGAGTGAGGTATGTTGTCATAGTCCACCTCTGTCAAAGGAGTGTAGTTTGAGAGGAATCATACCATCAGAGCAGAAAGCTAAGATGGCACTGAAGCTAAATAACACATGTGCTGGGGAAGGGAGAGAAGTTCAGAGCTGTGCAGGGGGGGCAGGGAGGTCTGGGGAAAGAACAGTGGGGTAGCAGGGGACAAGAAAAGGGATAGGACTTGGAGTGATACAGCCATGCTCCCAGTCCTACTGAGGTCCAAGGCAAGAAAATAAATGCCTCCCTCTCCTCCCTATCTCTTCCCTGACCTCAGTGGGATCTGGGCAACCCTTGTGCTGAGTTCCAACTAGTAAGGGTGGTGACTCTGTCATTCCTCATGGGAGCTAGCAGCAGGGCAGCCCTTTCCACCTCCCTGGTAGCTTCTGCAAAACACAGCAAGATTTAAAATGCACAGGATCAGAGCTTACTTAGCACAGTGTCCCAAGCACTGGCAATGGCTCAGTAAGGGAGGCACCACTGACTGAGATGAATGCAGGAGTTCACACCCCTCACATCTCCTATGTCTTTGCAGAGGGCATTTTCATTCAACAGAGTACCTCTCATGGAGATGAACAGGTTACTTCACACTTCTTCAAAAAACTCATTCTGCTTAAAGGTCAAGAGTCCAAAATCCACACACTCAATTGGATTTCCTTGAAACTAATAGCACAACATAAATTTGCCGTCCAAATACATAAACTTGCCATCACCTGAATGATTTACAAAATGCATTCCTAAAAAAATAAAATAAATAGTCTCCCTAGAGGTTGAAAGATTGTTGCAGGGGGCATTTCTTTGGAATCAAACTGGCTCCAGTCAAAACACATAGTCAGTCCCAGAACATCCATCACGGCTGGTGCGTGGTACCTGTCACCTCCTCGGCAGGCAATGTAGAGCAGGGAGCTTGGCAAAGGCTTCAGATCTACAAGGAGGATCTAATCTCACACTGGGATGGTGTGGGCCTAGCCTGCCTACGGGGCAGCTATGGTTGATGCCCTGTGTCAGCTGAGGCCTTGCTCCCATAAACAGACCTGGCTGATTACCAGTCTCAGAATTTGGGGGTGGCTAGCACATAGGAATGTTTCTTCACCCTACGATGTGCATGTGTTGGGGCTTGGAAGGGTCCTGACAACAGTTTTTTTCTGCATTCAGAGATGTTTTGAGGGACAGCAAGAGAAATCAGGCTGAAAAACTGTAAGAAGTCAGGTAACACACATTAAAGACACAGTCCCCCCCCTTCACTGGTGGGACAGGGAACAGACTGAAGCAGGTTGCTAGGCTGGCAAGGAGGGAATGTGATAAAGCAAGCCTGGCTGAAATTGGTTCAGGGATTTCACAGATGGGTGACATACAAGGAATGCAAGATCTACTCATATGTGCAGTTAAATAACACCAGAAGCACGCAGAACTCTAGCAGGCGGCTGCCTTTGATGCATATATAGCAATAAGTGCCAGATGACAAGGCCTTTCTGGCTCTTAAAATACTCATGGATTAAGAGGACAGGAAAGGAGGTGAGCTGGAAGTCATATCCAACAGATATGTATGACAGCAGGTTGGAGAAGGAAGAAGATTCACCAGTTTAATGTGGGGGTTTTTGTTACATCTTTGTCATGCTAAGGTTTATGGAGCTAGACCCCTCTTTCCACACGATAGAGAACAAGACCTCTGCACTTATCACAATGTGACCAAGTTTCCAAGAGTGGGGAAGAAGCTCACAGCAGTCACACAGCCTCTCCACCCAAGTCATAGCAATGTTTCTTCTGCTCCTGTAGGTAAAGCACAAAAGAGACTCCCTTCCAGTTGAAGTATTTATCTTCTGTTAACAGGGAAAGGGAAAGAAAATGAATGAATGTTGTTTACACATTGTAAAGTTGTTTACAGCCAAGATGACCTTCCTAACTTGTTTGGTTTGGGTCAATCTGAAATAGCAATCTAAAAGGGAAACTTTCCATAACCTATTGCCAGTTACTTGAATCAGTGATTTCCAAAATGTAGGCCACAGACAGCTGGTTGGTCACATGTGGCTGGCACTCCTCCTTTCTCAATGCTACTTCAGCCCGAGCACTGCTAAAAATATACCAAATGGTTTCCTAATATTGCATTCTCATGTGATCACTAGCTAGTGTTGAAATGGGCATTTAAGAAAACTGAAGATGTGAGAGGTGGAAGAGTCGTGATCCACATGTCGGGAGATGGTAAAGGGAGGCATAGAACACTCAGGGTGAGCGTGATCTGCAAAAACCAAACTCCCACTTAAGAAAGAAAACAGATATTCAAGGCAATTGGATGTACTGGGAAATTATATCATTTCAGTTAAGGCTGTTGAGAAGGGTGTTTTTATGGTTTGGTGGTTTTTTATACTTTTTTTTCTGTCTTTATCTGTAATCTCAACTTATCCTGGGACTACATACACTGTACCAAGGAGTGTGACTGCTCACCTAACACAGTGTGAGGCCTGGGCTCCAGGATGTTCTGTCAGACACCCAGTGGTACAGATGTAACTTCAGGATATGGGACTGCTGATGGACTAGTTAATAAACATCTCTGCTATCTGAGAAACACACCATTTTGCCATTTGGGCAGCTGAGGTTGTGCCAGGCAGCTGCAGATCAAGGAGCATTTTGGTTATAGGCAAAACTGTCCAGCTGCCTGCCAGTACCCCAGATCTGCAGACCGTTGCACAACACAAATGTTTCTGACTCCTGACCACAGGCTGTATGCCTAGTGTGCTGGGGGAGGGGAATGCAATGTGGTGCAGCCATTTTGAGAAGGATCTGGATCAAGACAGATTTTTAGGTTTTCATATCACCAAAAAAAGGGAAAACAGGCCTGAGCAGTTTTCTTGGCAACATAAGTGATTCCAAAGTGGGTGTGGTGGTGTGTAAATTTTGAAATAAATTTAGAAAAAGAACTAGTCAAGTCTCAGTTTCTGTTCCCTGACTATCACTTGCATTTGTTCTCCTTTACAAATATAGGTGGCGCTGCTCTGAAGCCCCAGGGAACCCAGAGCCTTACTGGGGCAATTTATTTGGAGCAGTAGACCAAAATGCAATCAAAAAGCCACAGATCCCAGAGAGTGGTTTCCAGACAGGCCAGGATCCTTGGGAAGGCTTCAGGCTTATATCACCCACAGACACGCCAAGAGGGATCCAAGAGCCAGTTCCAAGAAGATCTGGGGCTGCAGGCAGGACAAATAAAGCTCTCACATGCTTTTCAGCCAGGCAGCTGCATGTAGTGTAGCAGGAAACTCTTGTGTACTATGTGACCAGGTCACAGACATAAACAAAAGGGCACTGAGAGACTGAGTCAACAGCCAGGTTCTCATGTCCGTCATATTCATGTCACTAAAAATCAAATGCTCACAAGAGGAACTTGACATCAAATGTGCATACTGCAACATTTGCTATAAAGGGAACAGTAAAACATTCCAAAAAAGTTATGCAGTTGCAGAAGCTTTCCTGCTACTAAAACAATAGCTGAACAGTAAGTTTTCAGCAAGAAGCAGACAGGAATTTAACCATGTTGCTTACACTAATCCCCCTGAAATGTGTCTTTAAAAGAATCCAGGAGTGGAGGACTGAACTGGCCTATTCCTTCTAAGAGAAATAAACCAGGGGAAAAGAGCAGAAGAGTTGAACAATTGCCTGAGAGAAGTGAGGGAAAGCACATTAGGATCTTCTTGCAACACTTCTGGAAGAGACTTCATCTACCATACTGTATTCCACTATTCAAATTCTATTGAGAAATGTGGGTTATTGAATTCCCCATGAGAGGTATGAGGAAGTTGGAATGCAAGAAAAGTCACTGTAAAATTACAGCAATGGGGAGGAGGAGTGGAAGCAGGCTGTCAGAAACCATGATGCCCAGTGTTACTGGTCACTCACATCCACAGCACAACAATGAAGGGAAGGAAACAGACTGGAAGGACACAGCGTGGAAGAATCTGTTAAATGCATTATAAAATGCACTGCTGTAAGATTGTTGTTTTTCCAGAAGATTGTCTAGATTTGTGTTTCATTCTTGCAGGAATCCTCTTTCTTACACCAATGAACTCATCAATGTGAAAAATTTTGTTGACTCTGGTAACAGCACACATTGAATAAGGGATGGGACTTTTTTTTTGTTAGCATAGGAGGAGAAATTGTGGTGGGTCACAGTCCTGTTGTTCCTCTCCTGATTTCAATGACAGCCAGAGCAGTAGGTAACAGCTTTCCTAGTACAGCATGCAATTTTTTGCAGGAAAAATAGTAGAGTCCTCTTCCTTCTCCTCCTCACCATTGAAGACCTGAACAACTTAAGGAAACTTCCCAAGAAAACAAAGGAAAGAACATAATGGCAAGTGGGGCTGTCTGAGTCATCAGTGTCCTCTGTTTTGAGCAAGCCCACACAGTGCTATAGCACAGAAGTGGGAGGAGTTCTTCTATCATGTCCCTCTGCTAAGTGAGCTGCAGAGAGCATCCCTGTAACAGCATCCTCTTGCAGGTGGAATTACAACTCATCCTTGGGGTGAAAGTATAGGGTTAAAAGCTCACAGAAAGACTGGTTCCATGGAAAAGGGCCTAAGTCTGTCAGATAAGATAAGCATCTGTTTGTAATTCTGCTGTTGGAATCAGATCTAGTCTCAGAAGTAGGGGAAGTGTAGCTGAGGAGCGTAAGCAGTTCAGGCATCATGAGAAGTCAAAGCACCATTGCTTGTGCCTTGCGTGTTGGAAGATGACCAGCTGCTCAAATGTCTGCCTTCCATGTCTCCCTGATGTCAGATTCCAACCAGGATGGTTGCTCTGCAGGGAAGAAAATTTCAATATATTGCTGCTTCTGTGGGGAAACTGCCCTCTGAGTAGAGCTGACAGCTCCCTGTAAATTACCTTGTGCTTATCCAGGATGGGAAAAAAGTTTTTTTCTGGGCACCTCTGATTTGACTGTGTATGAAATGGCTTGTTGAATTATGTTATGACAACTGTCAATCCCAAGACAGTTATAGACTGTTTCCTTGTCAACAGAGGTTCCGAAATTTAGGAAGAACTTCAAGTGATCTGCTGAAGGTTACCAGCTGCCTTCGTGTCAGCACCAAGATTGAAATACCAGACTAGCTGGCCTCCAGTCAAAGGTTAAGCCCCACCTATCCTATATATAGATTATTGTATCATATGCTCCCCCTTATTGCTATGCAACTGGGTGTCAGAGCAAAAACATAATTAAACACTGGACTTGGCCCCCACTGAACCAGATGTTAGGAATGTTTTTCTCCATTGCGCTTGTCTAAAATGTGGCCAGGCTTGGTAATCAATGATCAAGCTGTTTTTATTAAAAAGGTTTTTGACCCTGATTTTTTAGGAAAGGAACTTGTTGCCATTAGAACTCTGAAAAATCCTAAATAATTTGATTACAGTAGAAGCTGATTAAGCCTTCTTGTATTCAAGCCAAGTACTGCCTCAGGCTGGGGAAGAAGCCCATAAACACAGTAGTTTCATAGTCAGTTATAACCCTGCTTGAGAAGAGGAGTCAATTCTTACCATCAGAGCCTGGCATCCTGTGTTTCTGCTGCCATCACCTAGATGTCAGCAGTTCTTAAGGAGTGCTCAAAGGCTTTTGTCAAGTTTTGGGATGTTGGCACTACTTTTATACCTGGTCTAATCCTCCCTTCTAGTTCCTCAAACTGGTGGTCAAGATCCAATGCCCATAGACATTACCTTTATATGTGTGAAATTGTTATTTATGACAACATCTTGAAGGTGCTGAGAGACAATAATTTATTTTTGTTGTGCCCTAAGGCAAGATCCTGTCTATAGTGAAACAACAGAAATCTGCCATTGACTTTGTTGATGCCTGTTGTATCAGGCATTTTTTTATCTTAGGGGTCTTGATCATCTTGATGACAAATCACAGGAAAATTTGCTCCAGGTTGGAGACTTGTTTTCCACAGTGTCCCTCTCTTGCCTTATTATTACCAGTGAGTAAAATAGAGATATAAATTCATGCACTGAAGGATTCTTCTTTCTCATGTTTTATGCTTTTGATCCATACAAGTACCCAAAGAAATTGGTTTCCAGCTATTGGTTTAGCTCTTCTTCTTCAGAAAAAAAGGCAGGACAGACACCAAAAGAAACCTGTGAGAAAGTAGGGCCTGACGGTGCTATACTGCTTTCCTGCTGATATATTTTCCCCTCTCTAATTTTTATACATACACCTATTTTAACTGTATGTACACAAATACAGAATTTGTCTGTTTGGGACTTTACGCTACTTTCATTACTTACAAAACTGCATAAAAAAGACAGCAAATCAATTTCATAGTCAGTGCTCACGCAGCAGGAGACAATTCATACTGACATCTGATACCTGCTGGCTGCTGCTTCCAATTATGCCAGATGCCGGAGAGCGGGGCTATCGAAATAACAGTGTCGATGGTGCAATCAAACTAGTTAAGATTCTGGAAGTGTATTGTGCTTAGTTCAGTGCGTTGTCAAATTCCCACCATAAGCAAAATAGTGACACCTATTCCTTTTTTGTTAACTTCTTAACTGGCAAAGAGATACACAATAATTCAATGTAAAGTTGCATCTTTGGATATATAGCTGAGTCTACCCTGAGGCTTAATATCAAAAGATTGGAAGGAATGTGAATGAAAAGTGAAATACACATGATAAGGATTTATAATAATACATCCTTACTAGATCCTACTGCAAGGTTTCATTACAGCCCTGAATGCAAGACCATGTGTACTGCCTGCCCAGTGTCTTGCAGTACACTAGGGAATGCTGCTGTCATCAGATCAGATTTGGTGCCTTCCTGAAACTGTCTCACAGCTTGTTGAGTAGGAGTAGTAGAATAGTAGGACAGGGTGTTGCTGAGCCATTAACTGATCAGCAGAGCCGGAGAAGGCTACTTTTTGTGCAAGGCAGAGAGCAGAGAGCAGGTTTGGCTGAAGCCACAATGCAGCACAGCCATGTAGTCTGTTTTCTTCTTATCTTCCTACAAGTTAAAAGAGAAGCAAAAGACTATTGCACCTACAAAGCACATCTTCCTTCATACTGTAATCTCACAGAAAGCCAACCAACTGAAAAAATTACACATACACACAGAGAAGGAAAACATTATCTCACATATTCCAATGCCAGTTGCATTCCCTGATCTTCTGTGAAAAGATCTCCCTGAGGAGATATAGTCTTTTTCCTCCTCCTTTTTCCTTTCCTTTCCTTTCCTTTCCTTTCCTTTCCTTTCCTTTCCTTTCCTTTCCTTTCCTTTCCTTTCCT
>JAAGNO010020736.1:0-18641 GCA_033439905.1 Ceryle rudis | reverse complement strand
GAAAGAAAGAAAGAAAGAAAGAAAGAAAGAAAGAAAGAAAGAAAGAAAGAAAGAAAGAAAGAAAGAAAGAGAAAAAAGAAAAATTCTTCAGTTCAATGTAATTTCTTATTTCATAAAAGAAGCAAATAATCTTCTTTCTTGAACTTGCAGATCTGACTGCATATTTATCTTGCTACAGTTACTTTTTTACACTCTAGTACAGATTGGATATCTCAGTGTCTATAGCTCTGCCCTTTACAAGAACTGCACTATTTAGCTGAAGCAATGGAAAGATGCTTAAGAAAATTTTCAGTTTGAAAGCATCATTCAGTCCTTCTCTCAATGTGCTTATGTAACTTAAATATTTTGCGTGCCTGGGAGTTCAAAGCTGCTAATGTGTTGTGTTTCTGACTGACAAATAGAACACACTAAAAAACATCATTACACTGTTTTTTTAAGAAAGTTTCAGGGAAATTCATGAAGCTCTAAGTGAAACTCTACCCTGCTTTTAGCCATCCAAGTATTTCCTTCCTTGTACAGAGGGATGAATGATTCATTGTACCCAGGTTCTCTGTTCACTGGTAGGTATGAAGCTGACGTGACTACATAACGCAGCCAGAGAACAGGAACTCTTCTCAGACTGAGGATCTGAGAAACCTAGAAGTAGCCACAGAGGGGAAACTTTCCTCCTCAGAATTTATTCATTATATAAGATCTTGACAGCTGACAGAAGTGGTACCCATTTTAGTTAGTTAGGTGTATGAATTGCATTATCCACATTTGTGCCAACAGCCAAGGAATTTTTCACTGGCTGATATGCAGTGAAACTGGACCTGCAGGCTGATGTAATAAGTAAATAATTTCATAAAACTAAAGCATTAACATTATCTATTTAAAAAGAGGCGTGTCTGCTGAAAATTAAGAGATCAAGTAGAAAAGATTGTATTTTATCACTTTATAACTTTACCTAAACCAATGAAAATCCCATATTCACTTCATTCCTCAGTCTGAATTAATCCAAGGACACAAATAGGGAAGTGACTGACACTTATAGGTCAAAGACCTCACATCTCACCTAACTTCAACAAACTATTTGCTAAGCCCCAATTTCAACCCACTCTCCTAGACTCTATCCTTAGTTTACAAAGAGAAGTATGCACTTCCAGGACACCTCTCTTTGGGTTAGAAGGGTCACCTTCTGGAGATGATCCTCTGTCTTCCATAACTGTAGAGGAAGTCTAGACCACCAAGCAAGCCAGACTCTTTACTTTTTGATAGGCACCACAGTTATGTGAAATGAATGCCCATACAGTCTACCCATCTCTAGCATATGCTTTCTTTTTAAAATTTGGCAGCTCTTGTTAATTCCAGTATCTTCTATTGTAATCATCTTTTCTTACTACACCCAACTAAAACATCACAGAAAGTGTAGAAACTGGACTGGCAGTAGAGGGTTGGGGGAAGAAAGCAAAAATATGGCTAGGTAAGGGAAACCGCAGAAAAAGGAAGGTATGCTTATAGAGTTGTGTCAAAATAAGGAAAACAGAAAGAACTATAAACTCAAGCAGGCTGAATATAAAATCAGGATATGTCATATCAAAGCCATGTTTGAAGAAAACCTTGCAAAAGGAGTAAGAATTTCTAATGTATCTTTGTCAAACTTATCAGAAGAGGAAAAGTGAAGGAGAAACTGTAGAGCCAAAAGAAGCATTCACAGAATACAAGACTACAGCAGAAAAAAACTAAATTATATATATTTTAATATAAGTTCACTGTAGAGGAGCTTGTGAGGAACTTTATGGAGATAACATTAGAAGTCCTGACTGAAACTGATAGAAGTTATGGAACTCAGAAAGTTAATAAAAGACATCAATATGCTTCTCTAATCATTGTTCATTGTAACATACCATCTGACTAGACCAAAGAGATAAAACTAAAAATAATTATTTTTATCTATCTGAGATGTCTGTCAACAAGTAATACAAGATAGGACTTCTATGTCAAAAGGGAAATTAACTTTGGGCTTACTAGAAAAGAAAATGCAAGGAATTAGACTGAAGAAACAAAGCGGTTGTTTTGCATGATAGACTCTCCATAGGACTTAGAGCACATATGGCGTCCATACAGTGTTTGTACACTAAAACACGAAAGCAGATTCTTTGTGTCGTACTGCCAGTTTACATAGTAAACAAACAAGGCCATCTGGTGACCATATACTTTCACTATTCAGTTGACTTTCACAGTACTGAATAAGTTGGAGAGTATGGTATTCTCAACTGTTTGAGATCTATGGTGGTTCACTATTGCAGATGAGCCTTAGCCTCTAAAGATGTAACAAAATGCAGTGAAATAATTATTCTCTGAAACTATCTGTGTGGAGCTCAAAGGTGAGAAATCTACCTTCATGCAGTCATTGGGGTAGATGATTCAATTCCCCAGTTTAAAAGAATATCTAGCTTAAAACTAACACAGCTGATTTTAAATTTTCGTCCTGAAGAGATCCATTGCTAACAGCCTAAACAATTTATTTTACTTTTTAAAATAAGTTGCTCTTTGAGTAATTAAGGTTAAGTGCATTTACACATATTTTACAAGAAATTGTATTAGGAGGCCTTATTCTTCTAATTATTGACATAATTTACCATGGACTTAATACTACACAAAATATTGACCTGAAAGGTTTTACCCTAAGGGGCTGCAGTGCAAAGCATAGACATCACTTTAGATTCAGTAGTATCTTTCATATTTTTATTATTTATGTGAGAAAAAAAAAAAATCATATTATAACCAAGTCCCTATGGAAGAGAGCACCTGACTTTATTGATAAATACAGCTCTTTTTTAATGCAAGTCTACGCTGATAAACTTATTTCGAAATGTGTTGTACATACTTAAACATCATTTTGTTAGCATGAAAAAGGGAGATGTAATTAAAATGTGTTTCCATTGATGCCTTTAAGACAAAATTGTTCCATGAGCATTTGTTGCCAACTGCACGGTCATATACCACTACAGTAATCCACTGTCCATTTCTGTCTGGTTTGTCTACCAAACTCCTTAAAAAATACCTACACAAGGTATCACTTCCCTCTTGTATCTTTGATCAGGACAACCTAGTTTCTTCTCCTGATTTACAAATGTTTGTCTAAGCAAAAGCAGTATGTGTTTTCACTATTCAGGCTGGTGCCTTTCTTTAAAATCAAAGAATCTGAAAGTCTCTGACACTTTTTTCCATCATCTGATTGGGATAAAATTAGCTGATGGACCAGCAAAGAAACTGATAAATGGGTAGACTAACAGTGTATTCTTATCAGGTCTGTTTCGTTAGGAGACCATTTAAGAGTTTTGATGGACTCCAAAAGAATTTTTTTTAAATGGTTATGGACATCTTAAAGAAAAGGGGAGAAAGATTCCTCATGCCTAAGTTACAGACAGCTTAGAATTTGATATGAGGATCCTGGGAGGACAATGGGTAAACGTCCTTCAAAACTAGTTTTTCTTTTTTACCTTGCTTGGAAATACTAAGTTTCCAGGGATCTAAAGCATTCATATGATTTCAGAATACAGGAACAGTGAACTGTGTCTGAACACTGGATCCCTACCTCTCTCCCTATCGGAAACAAACTTTATGGCTTCAAATACAGGACTGTCTTATCTCTTGAAAACTTATCACTTCCTAGAAGCTTGTACTTCATCTGGCCTTTAGAGACACGTATAGGAATGCAGGTCACTGTGAGGTGAGAACACTTGTAGCCTGAGCCTACACAGACACTAGGTCTCCACACACTCAGGCATCCACGTGTAAACAGACATTCTGGAAAAAACGAAAATATCAGATACACCAGAAGCTTAAATGGATGCCTGACCAAGAAAAAAATTAAGGATAGCATCAATAGCATACAACATAATTGAATTACACAACATTCAGCCAAGGATCATTTGAGAAGTTAAAAGTTTTTAACTGAACTCAGAAGAGAAGCATTCCAGGCTTTGGTAACAGAAAAACTGGGAAAAAATAACAATCCATTCAAATAAAGAAACAAGCAATTTGTCTTCATCTCTTTGAGCAAGCACTACAAACTTTAGAAAAAATCCTACATCTTAGCTAACCTCGTCTGATAATAGTCTGACATTATCAGATCATGTTTCCTCAATGTATACACTTCTCTTTCCACAGTGAATAACTCACAAGTGTTCCTACTACTCTCTTAGAAGCAATATTGATGAATAATTAAACCAAAACAAACAGCCCTTACAAAAAACCGCAACCAACAACAACAAAAAAAAAAACCAATAAAGCAACCAAACAAGCAACACAACCAACACAAACAAAAAATTAAACAAAACAGAAAAATAAACAACCAACAAAAGAACCAACCCTCACCAGCAGTTCTAAAAAGAATTTCTTAGGGTGAAATAATGTAAGCAGTTTTACTCACAGTCTATGTTTGTTTCACAAGAAGTTGTGATGGAAACAGAACTATTTACATGCTCTGCATCAAGCTGCAGTTCTAGGGGGCAGGTGAACGTTAAGCAGCTTAATTTACTGTGTTTGAAAAAACAAAGGAGTAAATGTCTGCCAGATTCACCAACACATGAACAAAGACATTTCAGGACATGCTTCTTGATCATATCCGAGTGTGAGTGTCACTGAAGCCCTTTCAGTGCAGAGCCTTAATTCTGGTTTTGAGTGTTTATCTGGTATTTCCTCAGACCTACAGTTCAAGCAAGCTAAAAATTTCTATATATGAACACAAGTGTTTTAACACACACTATGGAGTTCATGAGCTCTCTTTGTTAGCATAACCAAAACAAAGTGAAAATAAAGGGACAGTAAAGGGTAGAGGGAGATTAGAAAAGCAAACAAAAACCCACCTCTGCCAGCAAACACACAGAAATCCAAAAGGACCTGAGAATTCACTGCCACATAGAAGAAAGTGGCAAACAGGAAGAAAAGGCAACAAATTAAAGAGAATAGTAGCCACATGATAATTTTTTTCAGACAGTTATTCTAGGTTTCTGTTAGCCCTGTGCCAATATTAGGACCATTTTGTTCTACTAGTTAGGTGTAGTTCAGTTTATAGCAAATTTCCCAGCACATTGGGCTACCCTTACCTGATGATCTATGGAAAGTTTTTGTTAGAAATGCATAAAACCTATCAAACTCATTATATTTAGAATAAAATAAATGGCCAAGGAAATAGACAATCCTAATTGAATGATAAGAGAAAGTCTTAGTAAACTTCTGAAATATGCAAATGAGATTATGTATCAATTGTGTAAGGGAACAGACAAAGCCTAGTCCTGCAGCTAGACACTAGATAGATATCTTTTTCTTTTTGAGAGGAGGTCTTCTGTGGTATTTGGTTTTTTGCTTTGCTTCAAAGATTTCCAGATGTAATATTGTCCCTGCCCATGGCAGGGAGTTTGGAACTGGATGATATTTAAGGTCCCTTCCAACCCAAATCATTCTATGATTCTGTGATTCTATCATTCTATGATTGCAGAGAGAGCTGAACAACCATTTCTGTTTATTAAGGATACAAGTAACTATTTTGTTTTGCTTTTAGATAGAATTTCAGTTAATATCTGTTCTATTAAAATAGGGTGATTGTTTTACCAAATGTTAAGAAACAATCTAATGTTTAAAAAGGCTGTTAACAGTTGCAAATAAGCATTTATTTTTGTCATCAAGTTACACATCTTATGAAGATTCAAGTATTTTAGGGTCAAAATGGTCCTCTGAATGTATCATATGACATACAGAGGCCAACAGTGACAAAAGCACTGCCTGTGTGTCCTGGTTTGAGTGAGAACAGAACTAATTCTGTTCAGTGACTTTACTTTTCATCTCAGCTCTTCTAACTAACTACACTGTCTGAAGTTAGCAGCCAGTTTTCAAGGACAGCGTCTGCTTCTAGCAGAGATAACACCCCATGTTTAGAGTTACTATCAAGGGTTGGTAGCAATCAAGTTACCAAGGTAGTGACCAAGGCCCCTGCTGGATCTTGTGTACCCCATTGGGGGTGCAGGAAAGTGAAAGGCTGTACCTGCAGGGAGGACCAGACAGGGCAGGTGACCCCAAACTGACCAACGAGGTATTCCATCCCATATACGTCATATCCAGTATAAAGAGGAGAGATCTGGGGGCTCCCTGGCTCTTCTCTCCTCTTGGATCACTTTGTCAGCTTTGCTTGGCTTGGCTCAGGCCTTCTTTTGGTTCCTTTCCTGGAGTATCCAAGAAGTCTGTCTCTTCTGCCTTCGATCCAGATCTGTGTGTTCCTGAATCCAGTACCAGAATCCAGCTCCTGAACACAGCTCCTGTCTGCTGTGGGGCCCAGTCTGAGACTCCCCTGGTGCCTGTTCCACAGCACCAGTGGTGACAGTGATGTAATTACCACCAGGGGGGTTGGGTTTGATACTGGTTTTGTATATATTTGTGTATATTCCATTTTTATTATTATTATTTTCATTTTCATTGAAGCTGTTCTAGTTTCCTTTTCTAATCAACAAATCTCTCTCCCTTATTCCCTTTCTCTTCCCCTTTGGGGAGGAAGGGGGGTTAACAGCGAGCATCTGTTATAGGTCTAAGGGGCTGCATTGAGCCTAAACCGTGACACTGTGTTTTTAGGTTCATCCTGTGTCTTGCAATTAGATCTATCTGAGTCTTTTTTTTTTTTTTTTTTTCTCTGAAGGGAGAAATCTTTGCTACAGTTCTTTATTTGGGGGAAAGGAGTTGGCTTATTGTGCCATCTTCTTCAGAATTTTCATTTTCTTGATTTTGTTTTCATGTTTGTGTCTGTTCCTTCCCACTTATCCTGATTTCTCAGCTTTGATTTTCTCACCTTTGCCCAGCAAGTCCCCTCATGACCTAGGACACATAAAGCTTCACCCATTTCTGTAGCATTTGGTAGTTTCGAAGTGTTCTCAACATTGTCTCCCATCCCTTCCTGAGTTCTTTCTGTTTTCTTAGAAAGCCATCTCCCATTTTTTATTTTACTTTTCATCTTAACCTCCTTTTGTTCTTCTGTTCTTGGTTTTCCATCTGCTGTAGAGTCTGTGATGTACATGACATCTTGCAGCTGTTTATTCTCATTCATGTTTCTTGAGTCTATTTGCAGTTTTTCTCTCCCAGTGCCCCTCATCTTATATATGTACCTGTTCTCTTCAAAATATTTATAACTTAAACTTTTTATTTGGAAAGTCTTTTCTCAAATATTTTCATCAGTTTTATTTGACGCATCTCACTTTTTTGAGCTGTAAAGATCTTAACAGATCTTGGTAGTCATTTGCTCATATACAGGATGTCCACATTGAGGTGCTGTTAGCAGGGACTGCAGGGCAGTGTCTCTGAGGAAATGCTGGGGTTTCCTTGTGCTGGACACAGTTCCAGCCAGCTGCCACCAACACTCTGCAAGGCACAGCTGAGCCCTGCAGCCAGGATGCTAGCACCTTGGAGGTGCTCCAGGTGCTGGAGGAGCGATTCCTCTGCAGCCCATGGAGAGGACTCCATGCTGAAGCAGGTTTATCCTGAAGGACTACAGCTCATGGAAGGGACTCCATGCTGGAGCAGGGGAAGAAGTGTCAGACAGGAGCTGCTATGGACTGACCACAACCCCCAATAATTTAAATTAATTTCCCCTGAGTTGAGTCTGTTTGGAAGTGATGGTAACTGGTAAGTAATCAAGATCCTTGTCCTTATCCTGACCCACAAGCCTTTCCATCTTATTTCCACCCCCTAGCCTGTTGAGAAGGGTAAATGAAAGAGCAGCTCCAGCCAACTTCTACCCACCACCTTCAACAGTAGAACAGAGAGACTTCCATGCCATAGAAAGAAACTTAGGGAAGTTTACAAAATACTGCTATTTTGGTGATAAAAAATTCTCAACCCTCCAATGAAAGCTCTACTAAGGGAAGTATTAATTGACATGGCTAAGAAATTCCCATTTGAAACAAAAAATGTGGGTTTTTTTCTCATTCTTTGTATCTCATTTGCATTCAGTGAAAAATAACTTCAACTAACACCCCCCTCAGACAGTCTCTTAAGATTGTATATTTTTCCCTTTGTGCAATGCGTAATTCCTTGGAAAATAAAACAACATTGATTCAAAATACTACAGTGCTGCAAGAATTATTATTTTTTCATAAGATAACTTCATGCAAATTAAACGAATACTTTTGTATAGATTCCTAACTTGTAGGTGCTTTTAATGCAATAGAACATGAGAGACTACAAATTCACATCTTCCTTTTGAAAAAAAAGAAGTTTATTTTTATTCTGGTCTCCTCTTCCTTACATTTTTGAGCTCCCTGTTCTACACAGAAACAGACACTGCAAATATAAAACAAAAACATCTGACTATTGATAGTTCCCTGTTTTCCCCAAATATACTTCAAAAATTCACTTGAATTACAGGTTCAGCTAACACTTGAGTAATAAAAACTACCACAGTGTGAAAGCATAGAATCCTCTGAGAAATTTTTTCTAACTAAAAATCAATTAAACCAGCATGAAAATCTGAGCTGTGAAGTCCGAACCACTGTTTGGATTAGATTTGGAAGTTATACAAAGTATTCCAGGAAGTTCCTGGAGTGCTTTGAGGATAACTTCTTCGGACAAGAAATAGACATCCCTACACAAGGGGATGCAATACTGGATCTGTTGGTCACCAATGCAGGCAAGCTCATCAGGGATGTCAAGACTTGGGGCAGTCTGGGCTGCAGCTATCACACACTGGTGGAATTTGCAGCACTAAGGGATACAAGTCAGACAAGAAGCATAGTCAGGACCCTGCATTTCAGGAGAGAAAAATTCCAGCTTCTCAAGGAGTTAGTCAGTAGGACACCCTGGGAAATGGTCCTCAGGGACAAGGGAGCAGAACCGAGCTGGCAGATCTTTAAGGACACTTTCCATAGAGCACAAGAACTCTCAATCCCCATGTGTAGGAAATCAAACAAGGAAGGGAAGAGACCAGCATGTCTGAGTCAATACCCTCTGGTCAAACTAAAAGGCAAGAAGGAGCTGCACAGGCAGTGGAAGCAGGGGCAGGTCTCTTGGGAAGAGTACAGAGATGCTGCCTGATTGTGTAGGGGTAGAGTCAGGAAGGCCAGGGCATGGTTGTAGCTGAACTTCACAAGGGATGTGAAGAATAACAAGAAGGGCTTCTACAGGTATGT
Organism: Ceryle rudis; assembly: GCA_033439905.1. Classification (NCBI taxonomy): domain Eukaryota; kingdom Metazoa; phylum Chordata; class Aves; order Coraciiformes; family Cerylidae; genus Ceryle; species Ceryle rudis. The sequence continues at coordinate 9,486 of JAAGNO010020736.1, read as the reverse complement.
CAACAAGAAAACGAAGGTTAAAGAAAATATACCTCCCTGATGAGCAAGAATGGCAAACTCATAAAAAAAGATGAGGAGAAGGCTGAGGTTCATAACAACTTGTTTTTCTCACAAACTCTCTCCCCACACTTTCCAGGTTAAAAGACCACAAGGTGGGGACCAGGGGGACAAAGCCCCTCTCACTGTAAGTGAAGATCAGGTTTGCAGCCACCTATGGAACCTGAACATACACAAGTCTGTGGGGCCAGACAAGATGCATCTCAGAGTCCTGAGGGAAATGGCTGATGTAGTTACAAAACCACTCTTCATTATATTCGAAAAGCCTGTCAGTAAGGTGAAGTCCCTAGTCACTGGAAGGGACACATTACACCCATTTTTAAGAAGGGTAGAAAGGAGGGTATCCTGGGAACTACTGACCTGTCAGACTCACCTCTGTGCCTGGGAAGATCATGGAGCACATTGTCCTAGATGCTCTGATAAAGGACACAGAGGATGGGGAGGTAATCAGATACAGCCAGAATGCCTTTAAAAGGGCAAGTCCTGCCTGACCAACCTCATGGCTTTCTACAATGAAGTGACTACACCAGCGGACAAGGGAAGACCAATGGATGTCATGTATGTGGACTTCTGCAAGGCCTTTGACACGGTCCCCCACAACATCCTCCTCGCCAGGTTGGAAAGTTATGGAATTGATGGGTGGACTGTTCAGTGGATAAGGAATTGGCTGGATAGTCACATCCAGAGGGTAGTGGTCAATGGCTCAAATCCAGATGGAGATCAGTGACAAGTGGTGTCCCTCAGGGGTCCCTACTGGGACCAGTGCTGTTTAATATCTTCATCAATGATATAGACAGCAGGATTGAGAGCACCATCAGCAATTTTGCAGATGACATCAAGCTGAGTGGTGCAGTTGATATGGTTGAGGGACAGGATACCATCTAGAGGGACCTAGACAAGCTTAAGAAGTAGGCCTATGTGGAATTTATGAGGTTCAACAAGAGCAAGTGCAGGGTCCTGCACCTGGGTCAGAACAATCCTCATTACCAACACAGGCTGGGGCATGAGGTGATAGAAAACAGTGCTGTGGAAAAGGGCTTAAGGGTTCTGGTGGACAAGAAGCTGGACATGAGCCAACAATGTGCACTTGCAGCCCAAAAGGCCAATCGCATCCTTGACTGCATCAAAAGAATGATGGCCAGAAGATTGAGAGAGGTGAATCTGCCACTCTGCTCTGGTGAGACCTTATCTGAAGTACTGCATCCTGCTCTGGAGCCCTCAACACAAGAAGGAGGTGGAACTGATAGAATGGAGCCAGAGGAGGGTCACAAAAATTATCAGAGGGCTGGAACACTTCTCCTACAAGGACAGGCTGAGGGACTTGGGATTGTTGAGCCTGAAGAAGAGAAGGCTCTGAGGTGACCTTATAGTGGCCTTCCCGTACCTGAAGGAGGCCTACATGAAAGCTGGAGAAGGACTGTTTCCAAGGACATGTAGTGATAAGACAAGGGGCAATAGTTTTAAACTAAAGAAGGGTAGAATTAGATTGGACATTAGGAAGAAGTTCTTTACTATGAGGATTGTAGAACACTGGAACAGGTTGCCCAAGGAGGTGGTGAAGGCCCCATCTTGAAGATATTCAAGGTCAGGATTGATGACACTCTGAAAAACCTGCTCTAGTTGAGGATGTCCCTGATTACTGCCAAGGGGTTAGACCAGATGACCTTTGGAGATCCCTTCCAACCCAAGGCATTCTATGTTTCTAGGATTCTCTGATTCTATTACATGGCTTTGTTAACTCAAAATCACATATTAGCAGAGAAAAAAATAGTTTAAAAGCAGAACCATTATTTTAAACACACAACTTATTTAGCAATATCAGTGGGGAGATTAACTATAATAAATTCCTCTAGTGTGAGAGGGAGCTATGACATATTCTCAAAGTTGAATGTTAGCCTCATAAGAGATGAGGAATTAATTCATAACATTCACATTTTGCTTTTCTCAACAAGCTGGAGTAGTCTCTGAAGGAACACAAGCAGTTATTAAAACCCTTTTTTTTTTTTTTTAACACAAATAGAATTTTTTTAAAACTGTATTCATATTAATCAAACAACTGGCCAGTTACAAATAACAATGACAAATAACTGGCAGTGCTGATGTTACACCAGGATGCAGAACCTAGTTAAAAGCAAAAAAAAATAATGGCCAAATTTACTTTCAGAGAGATAAATGACAAAGTAACTAGCTGGTCAGTCTGCAAACAGTCAATTTATATTTTGCCCTAATGAAAGTTTCAGTTTTATATATAAAGTGCAAGAGAACTGTAAGGCAATTTCAATAATATTTTCTGAGAAAGACATAATATTTTGGGATGAAAAATTCTAACTTCTTGTAAAGATATTTGGGGTTGATTTCCAAATGTTAATCTGCTTCTGAGCAAATGTAGTATAGAAAACAAAATCCTCCCAAATCCTATATAACCCTAGGAATAATAACGTAATGAGTAATGAATACTGACAATGCACAAGAACCGGAAGCAGCCAAGACATCCATTGCACTTTTTCTGGTGCAAGAACTGAGGAGAAGGTCTGAGTTTTTGTAATGAAATCTAGGTAACTATTTATCAACTCTTCTACTTACTTCTCTTTCCCTTCAGGTGTCCATTGTGGACATGCTTAACATGAGTAAATGATGTCATTATGGTGAGCAAGCATCTGTACAATCTGGAGGAGTAGTTCACTAGGTTTCATGGTCAGATATAACAGTGATGTTGAAGCTGTGACAATGGCTTATCTTCAAGGTTATCAGAACAAGGGCCACATATGTATCTTAAATGCAATTCTAAATCAGATTCCTGGATCATTATGCTCCTACAGTGGGATAGTTCCCTCTTCAGTTTCATAAGTTAAGAAATTAATTTTAAATGGAAAGTTACACCCACGCCTTTGATCTATAAACACATTTGGCTGCTGACAGTAGTCAAATTCCACTAAAAGTTTCAGCTTTTCCAGATGTTACTTTTTAACAAGAGGTTTAGACACAGTCAGTAAACACAATCAATGGCTCTTCATCTAGTCATAAAGAGACAAAAGGTAAAAGGAAATAAGGTCAACTTGATCCAAATTAGGGTGATTTCAGAACAAGCTGATCGGTTGATTGAAAAATAAATATTGACAAAAAAGGAGAAGGAGACAAAAAGAAGCCTTAAAATACCCTAATGCCCTATAATCCTGGAGCAATGTAAAGCTTTACAATACCTTCCAAAGGCCATAGTTTTTTGCTTAAATTGTACAGTGTGGAACATAATTGTAATACATTTTTCCTGTTGTTGAAGCAATACAACATTTTTACAGCATAGATTAAAATGAGATATTCATTCATTCTAACTAGACCTTCATTCATTGCTAGTTAGTTATTACAGTGCTGACAAATTTTTTGGTAATTCTTCTCCTAGAAATTGGATCTTTGAACTAGCAGTAGAGAACTTCACAGACAAGAAATCATGTTCATAACAACGTACTAGTGGTTACAGAAAGGAAAGCTGCAGAAGGATTGTCAGTATCTCTCCCCTGTTTTTAAAGTGCTTGACTCTTGTGGAACGGAGGGTTGTGTTCAGGCACAATTTATGGCAAATTTGGAAAAATGTGAGGATCTGAAACTTTGTGTCCATGCCACAATTTAGCATTGTGCAATGCATGCCCCGATCTTCATGATTTCAGGGGATGCTCATTTTATCCAATGTTAGTGCAAATTATATACCCAATCTGACCTTGTAGAATCTATAAAGAAACAATGCCAACCAGGGTAAATAGGTAGGGAACTCCATCTTATAAGGACACCAGTGATTCCTGCAAATGAAGAAACTGAGATGGTGGGCCTGGCCATATAACTTAGCAATGGATTAGAAATAACTTACACCTGTTGATTCAATGTCCAGAGTATGGGTGAAGGAGAAGGGAAAGCTTTCAAATCTCCATTCCCTGACCTTAATTTCAGTACAAAGTTCACCTAAGATGCCCTCTTCTACTCAGTACTGAGATGCAGTGTGGACATGTACCCAACTTCCAAGGTTTCATGAAATCTTTCTTTTCTCATAGAATCATAGAATGTATTGGGTTGGAAGGGGCCTCTAAAGGTCATCTAGTCCAACCCCCTGCAATAGGCAGGGACATCTCCAACTAGGTCAGGCTGCTCAGAGCCTCATCAAGACTGGCCTTGAATGTCTTCAGGGATGGGGCCTCCACCACCTCTCTGGGCAATCTATTCCAGTGATCTATCACCCTCATATTAAAGAACTTTTTCCTAGTGTCTAACTTAAATCTACCCTTTGCTAGTTTAAAGCTATTACCCCTTGTCCTTGTTCTCTTTTTGTTTTTTTTTGTTAACATTTGCAACACATAATAGTGTGAGCTGTTCCTTTTCTGATCTTTTAGTTGGCACCAGGATCCTTCTCATACTTCTCTTAATGTAAATTTTGTTGACAAAAATGAATCCACAAAAGTGTGGAGAGAAAATGGACTTTGAATTACTTTTCCTGGGGCTTTATGTGGGTCTGAAGACATGATTCAGAGGGATTCCTATCATCACAATTCATCATTACACTTGGCTTACCATTTTCTGTTGGAGCTTTTTTCTTTTATACCTTCAGGATGCAGATGCCTCATGTTGTGCTGCAGTGCATTTCAGGTTCAGAGCACTGTAGTATGACTTACAGCAAGTAAGACACTTTTTTACTTTCTCTCCTTAAATAATTGCCTTCAAGCATCTGCTGTGTGGAAGAATGTTAATGGAATTTATTTGAAAATGAAAAGAGATACCTAGATTTCCTTAAAGGTTATAGCCGTATCCAAAAATTGCATACATGGGGTACAATTTTAAAACACCCATATATCTGCATAAACATATGCAACATTAAATAGTTTAAAGGGCTGACATCTTTTGATGAATGCATAAAATCATCGTGAATGCATATAAGAAAGGAACATAAACTAAATAATTCCAGCAAATTCTATCATTATGAAGCGAATGATTGTATGCAAGAGGAATAACTTTTATTTTGACTATGTCCGGTACTATATTTCATACAAAATGTAATTTTTTTGCCTTATGGATAAAGCTGGCTGACAGTTTGGGTTTGTACTCTTTGGCATGATCCATTTTGTTAATTTTATTGGCAATGTTATAAGGTGAGAGGATCAATTAACAAAAGCATAGTATGTAGTTTGTACAAATTTACTACATTTCTTGTGAAACTGCCATTCTTTATTAACCAACATGCTGCTTTTATGCTGGTAGCATGCAGCCTCCAAATTAACTTGTCCAATTCTGTTCTCTGCTATAAGGAGCATTTTGGTTGGCATTAGAAATCATGGATAATTGTCTAAAGTAGGCAGCACTGATTCTCAGAGGTGGCCCATGGAACACCAACTGTAACAATACAGTTTTATGTTCTGTAAAACAACTCAGACTACATCAGACAAATATTTTTTGTCCTTGGTGTTTCTGTGTGTCCTTGCCATTTTCTGAGTTTCATCTGTCTGAAGGATGAGGTCCATTTAGCATAGCATCAGCATCCTTGTTTACTGGAGCAGAGAGCTGTTGCACAGTAGCTCATGATTCATAGCTGCCATCCCATTTCTGTCACCTATGGGAAATATGTCTCCTACCAAAAAATTCTGGACTGTTTTCTGGGAAATGTTGATATAAGATATGAGCATGTGAAATACAAAGGTAACGAACTAGTGAGCAGATCAATTTTATAGCACACACCCAGTGGCCAATTGTATAAGTATCAGGTAACCTACCTGGAAATTGTGTTTCATGTGAGATATGGCACATGGCACAACTGTCCACAAATAAACAACTTTGTGGTTGTCATAACTGTCAGGTTGAAAAGAGCTATGGAAGTCTTCTACCAAGGAGAGTTCAAGATACCCTTGATATTTTTTTTTCCACAGAATTCCCCTTCCTGGCACCTTTCACTGGCTTTACTCTGGCCTAAGGAAAAAGAACAATCTGTTAAAAAAGAAACCTTAGAAATTACCCAGATTAGTGTTGAGCCTCCACACTGAACTATTTTGAGGGCACAATGGGCACAAATGGAAATGCAGAAGGTTCTGTCTGAACATGAGGAAATACTTTTTCACTGTGGGGGTGATCAAGCACAGACATGGGTTTCTCAGGCAGTTTGTGGTGTTTCCATTCTTGGAGATATTCAAAATCCATCCAGGTATGCTGGACAACTGTCTACAGGTGTTTCTGTTTGAGCAGGGAGGTCTGGACAAGATGAGCTCTGGAGGTTCCTGACAACATCAACCATACTGATTCTGTGACACTGCCTTTCTACATGTCTCTGACCTGTGTCAGGAAGGTACAGTGTTTAACAAAATATGGGAGATGTAGTTAATTAATACTACATCATCAGTACATGTAAATAGTGTATGCTGCCCTAATGCCTGACTTTAGAGACAGGGGGCTGTGAAGAGAGAAATTCCCAAAGATAACAAAGAATTTTGGACTAGATAAAAGCAGTATGTGACATCTAAGTGTGTCCATAAGGACATCTAAGACATCCTAGTAGTCATGAGTATCAACTAGTATCAATGGAAGAAGTTGCACCTTCATCACAATGCATTACAGATCAAGAGAATTAAGCATTCCAGATGTCTTAGGAAAGTTTACCTTGGACAAGTGACACAAAACTCACAAGTCAAGTAATGAGATATGAACTGAAAGAATTAAGTCCTTTGCACAGCTCCTCAGGGAAATAGGCTTGACAGATTTGAAGGAAATAGCAAAAAACCTATAGGCAGCTCCCACTCCCCTGATAGATATACATAGAGAAATGTGTGAATAAAGAAAAAAGATAAAAAGAGCAACAAATTTACTGAAAATGTTGAATGATATCACAAAGACTATCCACACACACACACTATTTATGATTAAGATGCTTCTCAGCTGTCTTTATAAATAGGATCCTTCCCTTGATAGCTCATTTTGGAACAGTTTCAGAGACTACTAGCCTGTTTTGTTGGGTCTGTAATTGTTTCCAGAATTGACATCAGATCCAGTTTTAACAACCACTGGCAAGGTAAGCAATGATGTGCCCCAAACAACAGACATATTCCCAGAGTCTTAAACACACCCAGTCCTGCTTAAATTGACACATGATGCAATTTTTCCAGCATATTAAATTTAAAGTCATTTTGAAAAGAAACAGATCAAAACCTATTGTGCCAATGGTGTAGAAAGTTTCAATAATCAGAGAAAAGATCTGATTTGAGGTAAACTTTCCTAATATTAAAGCAATGACCAAACTTTCCCTTACTTTTATGTTCCCAGGCTTGACGCTTTGCTGTATTTCTTCTTTGTTTATTTCCATTCCAATATGAAGGTTATAAAAAGTATGGCAGGTATGTAAGAATTCTTTTATAATTGGTCCAAACTGGAGAACCAACAAGGAAAAATGATGGGTTAGCTGGGCCATATTCTTCTCATACTTCTACATTAGTGCAAAAAGAAAACTGTTCAGTCAGCTTCATTACAGGATTGTAGGTACCAATGACAGAGGAATCAGACCAGATATCTCTCCACTTCTGAATACTTTTTTTTCTTTTTAGTAAAATAACTATTGTTCAATCTATGCAGTCATAATACGACCGCATATGTCCAGTGTTATGTCCAAAATGTCCATATGTCCAAAAAGTCCAGTATTATTTGGTCTAAAGTGAGTCCAAACTTTTCCTTTCTAGAGTGTCTACACAAACACTAAAGCAATACAATACCTTAGATACATTGGAATTTTGTAACAGATGCCTAACAATTGGGATGGGCACCTAGCACTATTTTTCAGACCTATTTGAGTTCAGGTCTCAGTGGCGAGGATAGGATGCAACGGATGGGTTGCATCTGGTTGGAGCTCTTGTAGAAATTGAGCAGTAACAGTTTTTAACCAACCACAGGAATCAACTGGGTGGAGAATTTCAGATCACTGCCAACCAGAGCATCACAACCTTTTGTTCAGGGACTGAACTCCTGCCTGCCTTATGGTTATGGAGAACAATACCAGGAAGTTTATGAAGCCATCCAAAACATCTGGCTTGGCATCTTGATATGTTTATGATAAACTGGGGAGGGGGGGAAATAGAATATGGCAAATATTAAAGCTTTTCTGCTGTTGCTTTCCAAGTAACATTCTCCTCTTGTTTTAATCAAACCGTAATTCTGTGTTCATAGAATATTCTCATGAGTGATTTTTTTAAAATGTCAGAGTAAAAATGTTCATTTTGTTCCTCATAAAAAGCTAGAATCTTCCTGTCTACATCAGATAAATACAATATATCTTCCCTTGTGCAAAACCATCAGAAAAACTTCAAAGTGGAGTTCTATTAGAATTGGAAAATATAGCAAATGTGGTCCCAAGATTTTTCTTCAGTTTCTTCATTAACTTTTCCTCTATGACTTTAGGAAGATGTGATTTATTTTTTTTTTTCGTGTGTCTTTTAAAGGGACTGAAATAAAAAAATAGATGTGTGAGATATAATTTCAGAGTTTCACGGGCTTATTGTAGGTTTCTCTCTTATTTTTTTTACAGAAAAGATAAAATGGGAATTCCAGGCATTAGGAAGCCTGCCATATCTTGCAACATATGAGGGACTGAAGGGGGAGAACTGCAGAGTTTATTACAACTGAGGCAGAATAGACTACAATGGCATTGTGCATTTAAGTAATCAGATGCCAAATCTAGCAATTAAAGTAGTATCTACCACTATTATTTTTCATGACTTTCAGTGGGGGATTTCCTACAAAAGATTCACTACTGACTGAATGTCACTATTCACTACACATGGATTTAATAAGACAAAGCTGGAAAATTAAACTCAGTACTGAAAACAAAAGACATCATTAATGGTCTCAGTACAGTTCATAATATGAACATTTATGTCCTGGCTTGAGTGAGAACAGAACTAATTCCTGTTAAGTGATTCTACTTTTCAACTTGTTTCTTCTAACTTCACTGTCTGAAGTTAGCAGCCTGTTTTCACAGACAGTGTCTGCTTCTAGCAGTGATAACACCGGATGTTTAGAGGTAGTACCAAGGATTTGTATACTCACCAAGGTCACTGCTAAATCTTGTGCACCATGTTGTGGGGTGCAGAAAGTAAAGACTACACCTGCCAGGAAGAGTGGCTGAGACCACTAAATTGACCCAGCAAGGTATTCCATCCCGTATATATAATATAAAGATAAGGGATCATGAGGGTAAGGGTGCTCTTCACCTCCTCTTCAATGACCAGAACTGAAGGAGGATTCCATCCATTCTGCCTTCATTCCCCATCTGTGTGTTCCTGAATCCAGTACCAGAATCCAGCTCCTGAACAGAGTTCCCATCTGCTGTGGGGCCCAGTCTGGGGTTCTCCCAGTGCTTTTTCCACAGCATCAGTAGTGATGGTGACATAATTGCCGTCAGTGGATTTGGGTTCAGTA
>JAAGNO010020735.1:22769-33578 GCA_033439905.1 Ceryle rudis | reverse complement strand
TCTGTTATAGGATTTGGTGGTTTGTTTCATTTTAGTAGTCTCAAGCCATGAGCCTCTGCAAGTGAAAAGTTATTTGAACGATCAATGCAACACAGTAAGTGAACGTCAAGGAAATGTCTAGTTTAAAATAAATAAAATTAGAAGTTCATTTGTGCAATAATTTATCGGTGGATTCAGAATTTGATCCAATTTAATTGTATTTACAATTAAAAGCACACTTTTCAAGTGTAATTCAGACTACATGGATTATTCTGATTAGATGCACCTTGATCTTTCACAATATCATGAATTGCAGCTGTGTGTTTTCTCCTTCCTTTCTGTTTTGTTTGGAAGAAAATGGATTTCAGATGGTATAAAACAAGAAAGAGCAGGAAGAAGATTGACCTGGATTAATAAGAATTTAATATAACCTGATAGTTCAAAATACAAGGTCATGTGTTTAGAAATTAATGGACTAACAAACAGTTGTTGTAATCTTGGAAAAGATCATGAAGGGGTGACATCAGAAGAGTCATCACAGGATGATTAATACTGATCATAAGGTATTGAAAATCAGATTTGGTCATAGAATGTTTTAGGGAAAGTTCTCAGGAAACAGAGAAGTATTACTTTTGATTCACAAGATACTGACAGTGTTTCTTTTGGAATTCTACATTTTTCTTTTGAGTTATTTACATTCAGAAAGCTAAAAGGTAAATGTAGCTGAATGAATACACTAAAGAGCAGAGAGAAAAAAGAGCATAGTTTGGTTATCCTAAGAAGAAGAATGACCAGAGATATAAACAATTCAGAAAAGATCTTAAAATAAAGAAATTTGGTGTTCTGGGAACAGATGAGTATAGACTAGTTGTGAATAAGGAATCAGGAGGATCTCACAAGGGTTTTCAATGGGAACGGGGGAGTCAATAACCCTATATTGTTTTAAGATGGATTGTGATACCAGAAGGAACATATAGTGTAATTATTCATGAAAACATTTGGATTCAATAAGTCAGGAGTCTTCTTCAAACTATAGCTCTCTAGTCTAAAGTATGACCTGAATTTAGAGCAGCCTAGTCTTCTAAAAACTGTTTTCTGGTGTCATCTTTATTAACCTCAATTGCTTCTTCACCATTATAGTAGGTTATTTCACCTGCAAATGAAATTCAGAATCCCTAAAAAATTGTTGGTACTTGAAATGCTTGTGAAGGATTTCACTGAAGAAAAAACAGCACTGTTTCAGCATTGAAATTCAGAATCAAGTGACACTTCACACTTTATTCTGTTAATTTTAACGGAGTTATGCTGTTGTCTTTAAATGTGTAGAACAGATAGAATTTTACATATTCAACAGAAACAAGTATGAGACATCTTAATCAGGTGTAGTCATCTATGATAATCTATTCCTACTTTACCTTTGTTAATATGATACATTGAAGAAATTAATGCTTTCATGGAATATCCACATACAGTCCTCATGACAAAACTTATTGCAATATCTACCACTCTTCTAGAATCTACTCATTGTGAATATGCTAAACCAACATTGCATGAACAGGTTTGCTAAATAAAATAACATCAGCCAGAGAGTTTGCAGATTTCTCAGCTCTTAAAATATCTAATCAAGAGAACTGCACTCATGCATTTTGGCAGTAGAGTTATAAATTATGCATAACACAGCATAATATTAAGGCATTAACATAATTTAACAATACCAATCTATCAGTTCCTAAGTAAAAGAAAGAAAGGTGTTGAATCTGAGTGTCTTTACTTGATTCACGTAGTTTCTACATGTTTAAGATTTATGGTAGCAAGAATAATTATTTAAAAGTTTTAGAACTTTGCTAAAATGTCCTTACTTTTCTTATTTAACTGTATAATACATTTTTTTTTTTTTACATACAAGCCTTCATTTTTTGAGGTTTTTTTTTGTTTCTTTGTTTGTTTGGATGTTTTCAAATGATGCACTATGTCCTTTTTAACCTACACAACTGTACAGTTAACTAAGACTAGCTGCTTTAAACAGAAAATAAATCTGTGGATTACACCTAATTTCATTCTGATTGTTTCTTAAGTCACAGCAACCAGTTTAGCTAACATTTAGTAGAGGAAAATAAATAATACTTTTCTTCATGTGTCAAGATTGTCACACTAATAACATTCCTAGTGGTTCTGAAATCTCAGCAGAGTGTTGTTCCACTTCAAGCATCTAGCCAAGAATATGGAAAATAGTGTGAGCTTGTGGATTTTTTTGCAGACTTGGAAACACAGGTCTTCGATTGACATAAGGATTTCTGAATATTCATCTGATTTTTTAATTTTAATTTTTATTTTTTTATTTTGTGCTGTTTCCTCAGTGATGTTACAAATAGACATCTGGGAAAGACTTTTCTGTTACTAATGTAGACATAGTAACTATGTGCAATATGACTGTAACTGATCTCTCAAGGTGTAGGACATCACCTGAAGGTGCCATGGTCTTAGACAACCAGAGGAACTTCTATAGTAAAAAACCGCAATTTTTTACCTTTTTTTCAAAGGTACTTAAAGAGACTTTACTGAGAACTTCCTTGCTCCTGTACAACTGCTACCAGTGCCAGTGTTATGTGAGTATGACATTCGGTTTAATTGTATAAAGTATGACGTGACAATAAAAAGCTCAAACTCATATAAATAATTTCCTCTGACCATATATGACTTAATTGATTCTCATATCTCTTTGCAATTATTTTCATTTGAGATAGAGAAAACAAACAGAAAGACTAAACTTTCATAACAGCATTAGATTTTGATTGTTCTCTGACATAATCTACAAAACCAAAAAAGGTTAAAAGCCATCCATTTCTGCCATGTTTCTAGAAGTAAGAAAGAAGAAATTCATAAATCAAAGCATACATCCAGCCTAGGTACATATTATTAGTAATTTTGATTTTCACAATCACCGAGGTTCATTTAGACACTGATATTAGTTGTCCACAATAACAGCACACATTTAGACTCGGCATATTCTGTTACTTTATAAAATAACCTCACACAGCCTGGTATGCTCTCAGACATACAAATCCTCTCTGTCTGTCTATAAAAATAATATTTTTCTGTGAAAATGTAAATAAATAGCATGTTTATGCAGCATAATAATAAAGGTACTGTTGCTGGGAGTGCTTTTCAGGAATAACAAGCCCTCAGTTTATGTCTTTGTTCCAGAATGCTTTAGTATTTTTCAGTCAAGACTGTTTTTTGGGGTTTTTTTAATCCAAGACTAATGAGATAAAACCTAGAAGAGTGCCCTCATCAGTATGCAAGGGTCATACTGCTTCTTGTTATAGCTTTTTTGAAGGTTCATGACTTTTCTACAGCTGCACTGTAAGATAGATTTTGCAGAAGGTGTGGCTACAAGCCCAAGCTATAGCTCACAGATGGGTATGAATTTGTTCAGGCAAAAGAGGGCACTGAACATAAATCTAATTTGTTGGACAAGTACTGTAATTCTTGCTGTATTGCAAAACGCAGGCAAGAGTAACAGCACAATAATTACAGGCTTGTCTCATTTTAAAAGAAAAATCTACTCATATTTATAAAAAGGATACAATCCAATCTTAGACAAATGCCTAAGTTCAAGGGAGAGGCAGAATTTCAAAAGTGTTCTTCCTTTGGACTTTTTCTGTCATGTCTTAGATATATCTTTTATGCTAAGGATACTGTTTTCTATAGATCAAATATGTAGTTGTCACTGTAGTGGCAAGTGAGAGATAAAGAACTGCACCTGGGGATATAGTCCAAATTCTAATAGGTGTGCAAGGCAGTGTAAATAAGTCCTTGAAAGCAGATTTACTGAAAAAAAAACCAAAACAACCAAGATCATTAACTCTCAGATAGTTCCAATTAAGTATGATGAATTCATTGCACAAGGAATTCAAGTTCAAAATTCAATTCTTTTAAATTTCACTTTCCAAAAGAAGCACCTAATATTGTGTTCCACACCATCAAACCTGAGATTGCAGTGTTTTTCACCATTAGGAAAAAATACAACCACAGAAAATCCAAAATTAAAAATATATAGCTCCATATTCAGAGGATAACTGAGTGGAAATGACACTGAGACTCACATCGTAAGTGTTGCAAATCCGAAGAACTATTCATGAAACAATTCAGAAAGTGCTTTCAATTCTCTGTACCTGACAAAAATTACAAGTTTCAGTGAATGGAAGATGAGAGCATGGACATATATTTCAGGAGTATATCATAATCCAGTGTGAAATGAACAATGTCTGTACGGCGACATAATTTAATTTTATAATCTTTCAGATACTTCACATGCAGCTTTAATATACAAATAAATGAAGATAGGTTTCCTAGATATAGTAGCATAACAAAGTATTTTTTAAAACTTCCTACCTTACCTTTCTGTAAATACTTTTATTATTAAAATTCATATTAAAATTTATCTTTAAAATAGAGAACTGAATGGAGAATTAATGCAAGCAATCTCTATTCTTGAAGATGGTTTTCTAGTAATTTCTTTCTGTCCATTTTGCATAAAGATTATGCACAGTGTAATATGCTGTATTTCTTCATACTCTCACAGCACCTTTTGTCTTTTCCAGTTAGCTTCTAAGTTAATGTTCCATTGCACATTTGGCACAGGAATACACAGATACAATCAAAACATTTCTTTAAATCTCCAGTATTTTTGAACTATATGTGTTAGCCTTAGTGACTTTCTAGTGGACAAATGTTGATCTAGTACTGAGTTATAATCAGCACAACCCATGAGGAATAATGGAAGCCTCAACACCAAAATAAACTGACATAAAGACTTAGCACTACAATTTCTGTTTTGGTGGCAGCTTCTAATATAACTGGACATACAGAATTTGGTAGGATTTCCAAATATAGCTAAGTGATTTGGAGTCAATTTCTGGAACTTTTGAATTGCAGTTTCTTATCTGTATCTGTTGCAGTCTGATTAAACAATATGGCTTTTTTTTTTCTTTTTTTTTTTTTTTTTTGGTAGCAATGTGAAGTTCTCTAAGTGTTATGTCAGCTATGTTGAATTTACAAACAGGGTCCTAAAAACAGTTCTAAAAAAGAGGTCTGCCTACTCCACTAGGGTTTTTTTAGAGAATTTCCTGCCCAAGTACAAAAATACATTAGTTAAATTTTCAGTTTGAGTAGTAGCTCTACTAATAATAGAGAAACACTTTCTAATATTTAGTAGATGAGGGTGCTGCACTGGCTGCAGGCAGTGTATTAACAAAAAGACCTAAAATAAAAGCAGAGCACTGAGACTTGTTTTGTACAATCTAAAGCTAAGGTAGCATTCAAAAACCAAGGGATTTTTGGAAATGAGAAGCTGAGAAATTGAAATTGAATAAAACCTTCTGTTAGAGTAATCTTCCTGCAGGCTTTTGTACATGCTGAGGTGAAGTCTGTGCCATAGATGTGTTTGAGTTAGAGGAGGAGTTGAGTACATGTGTCTGTGTTTAGAACTCTTTCAAATGCAATTTGCATATATAGGACAAGTTGTCATTACTGAAATAAGGTACGCCCTCCTCCTACACATTCCCACTTTAAGTATTACCTATGAATATTTATGTAGCATTGTGTTTTACAGATTCATATAGGAATATTGAAGTTACTGAAAGGACATAAAATACTAATTAGTTCTCTTTCATATTTAGACTTCTAGTCTAGTCTAGACTTAGACAACAGAGGTTTAAAACCCCTTTTTTAAAACCATAGGAAATAAAGCCATACGTGCAGCAGACATGATTAAAACAAGGGCAGAGAAACTTGGCAGAAGTCAAATTTAAACACGTAGCTTTATGCTGTTAACTTTGCTTTGAACCATGGGCAGCAGTTTCATTAAATTAGGCCATATCTAGAAACCTCATACAAAAACATCATCAGTTCTGCCTCAGGGAGATTCTACTCCCTTACCTTGCAAAGCATATAATCTCTGGTGTTGCTTTTGCTAGTTCAATTTAATCTTTTTATCTTGAGTTGTTTGTGAGTTTATGCATATTTTTCTGAAGTTCTCGGGAGTAGAAAATTCCAGGTTTCTAATCGCAGAAGAGTTGAGCCACTGTTTCTAGTGATATTATTCACAGAATTTAAAATCACAGACAGTAATCTCATCTGTAGTATTAACTTCTAACAGCCTTCTAACAACATCATTTTTGTGGCAGGTCAATTCTAAAAGTGCTATTTGTGACATCTTTTTAATTTCCTTTGACTTACTCTATGTCTTAACATTTTTTCTAAGTTCTCACTGTGAAGTTGTTTTCAAATGAGAAATATTACACACTTTTGGTCATATTGTCCAATAATCCCACCTATATTAAATAGCCTTAAATTCAATAAAACCTGTCTACTATGGCATTACAAACTTTCTAGGGTGTTATGACCCTAGATTTATTAGATCAGCTCATAGAGATGGAAAAAAAAACATGGCAAGTTTTTGGGCAATTAAACCATTTTTAATTCTTATATTCTTATAATGCAAATTTACTAAAATTATTTGGTTTTTGGTATATGTGATGACCATGTAGCCACAGGACTCCAAAACTTGAAGTAATTATTTTCAGATTCAAAATAAATTTGAAAACTTGGCAGTTCTGATCATTGCATTTAAAGTAAATATTAAAATATTTAGCATAGAAATGAAAAATCACTAACTATAAGCAGTGCGAGGAAAAACACCCTCATAATTTACAAAGCATTTCTCTGATTGTGTTTAGTAGAACTAATAATACCCACTTCTATTTCCATAAAAGAAAATGGGTAATCATAGGCAATCACAAACATAAAGAGAGTACTTTCTCATTTGTTTAGCACTTCTTTCCGCTATATGGAGTCTACTTTACTGATAAAGTTTCTTTGTTTCCTTAAGGGAAAAAAAAAAAAAAAAAAAAAAAAAAAAAAAAGAAGAAGAAAAAGTACCTTTTGTATCTTTTTGTGGAAATAAAGATGAAACACCTTTTGTTATCTGTTTTGGTTTCTTTTTTTCATTCTTGGAAAGTTATCCTTTAGATAAGTGTTATCTTTATTGCTCTATCTCCAGTTGTAATATTCTTATGTACTGTTCAAGCTTCTATACATACATCTTCCACATGCCAAATATGTTTTGCACCTCTCTTGCAAAACCTTTTTCTATGTCAGACTCAGGATTGGTTTAATTTTTTTTTGTTTTTTTTTTTTTTTTAATCAGAGAATGTAAACTGATGCGCTGTTTTAAAGACACGGTTGTGCAGATGCTTGTACTGATTCACCTGGCATCACAGTAGCTCAGTTTGTTACATATTCAATTGCTACTCTGTAGTTTTCTTGATTACACCTAGAGTATCTTGGTGTTTATAATTTGATCCTTTTACTAAATATATACAATTTCCTTAAGGATAGTGACTTCCAGAGTATTCTGTACCACCTGAATTATCCATTTCTGAGTAATTAATGCAGTATTTGTAATAACTTCTGATATAAATATGGGAAACTACAGCTCATATAGACTGATCTGAAGTCTGGAATATCTAAGTAACATGAGCAAGCTCATTCCCTGTTCTAAATCAGCCATTCACTTTCAGTCTTAAGGTGGGATATCATGTGGCTGAGAGAAAAGGAAGGATAGGTCCTCATGGCATATTCTGCTCTTGTAACTGGAAGTTTTCATCCTCTGGCCATTGCCAGAGTATGGGCTACATTCATCTCTGATTCTGAAAGCAGATTCAGGTTAAGTGCTGATAGCATTAGTGGAGCATTTTCCTTTCAGGCAAGTACATAGTTGCACCTCTCCTGGGTTTGATTTGTTTCAGTATTAGGAAAGGAGAAGCTATTTCAAGGGAGGTGTTTGTTTCAGAAAAACAGTAAGTTAAATGCTATTCTGAATTACATTATTGTAAAATGGAATTAAATCCTAGTTAAATTCAGTGGATTTGATGTAAATTCACATCTCAATACTAGACATAAGAATTTGGCCAAATATTCTGAAAAGCATACAGAATCATGGAGTCATAGAATCATAGAACAGTTAGAGCAGACATTATAGATAATCTGACGATGATCTTTATCATATCATGTAAATGGTTAAGTTTCTAAACTTATCAGTCACCTGAACACTAATTGATGAAGTATGTTGATTGGAATTGCTAGCAAGTTATTCAAAAAGAAAAGTGGGTTTGATCTATGACATTCAACATAACAGAATAGATATTTTACACAAAAATGAATATTTTGAAAATGTTTATTATTTCCTGACTTTGGTGGATCAAAAATATTGTTCTGTTCTGCTCCCAAGTGAAACCATCTCAAAGAATGAACAAAAGCAAAAAATATGTTTAGGTTATTAAAGTTATTAAAGTTATTAAAGTCAACGTATGAAGTTATTAAATTACCTCAGCTGGGTTTCCACCTTTAGCTTGCATTTTGTTTGTGTTTGGTTTGGGTTTTTGGTTTTGTTTTGAAAGCATATACTTTCAGTCCTGGGTCAAGTGTATTCTTCTTTCTGAATTTTTTAATCTTTCTCTTCACCTGAACTTTTAAAATCTTTCTATTTCTCTCTCTCTCTCTCTTTTTTTTTTTTTTTTTTTTTTTGATAACCTGTCACATCAGGTTAGTAATTATCAGGTTAGTAATTATGCATCAGGGAATCCTGAAAGATCACAAAACTTTTCAGATTATTTGATATGATAAAGTAATATTTTGAGGAATAGAGTTAAGTATTTCTCTAAATTTTAATCACTATTTCAAAATTACATTAATGTTTTGTCATTTTTAGTACATTATTAATACTCTTTAAAAAAGAGAAAATAGAATAGAAGTGTTTATGGATAGCTTGTTTTAAGTATTTCAAGGACTGGGTGTCTAATGTACTACTCATGTTGGAAAAAAATAAACAAACCAACTTTCAGTTGATAACTGTTAGTGTTTGTTTAATAAATTCTCTAAATATTGAAAATATTTCCCCATAGATTTCATTATACATACTTTGAACACAATTTCTAATTAACAACAATGTGACTGATATGTGAAACTGTTAATGGGATGTTTTTACTTTGGATATACCTTAAACATACCTTACAGAATGACTCACAGGTTTTTCAGGTGTTAAACTGAGTCTAACCACGTAAGGTTTATTCAAGAAGCATTAACTGTATAATCCTTGCAAAGAGCTATAATATGCATTAGTGGGAGCATTTACAACTCACAATGCAGTGTCATTTTAAATCTCCAGTTAACTTGAAAAAGGCAGTTCTTCGTAAAATCTCCTTTTAAGTTGTGTATATGATGCAAACTCACTAAGATTTCCCATTACTTCTTCTGAACATGATACAAAGCTAATTATGAATTTTGGGAAAAAAATATATAGATATACAGCATTATTTAGTAACATCACTATGCACATACAGATATATTCATGGTTTCTCTTTCATTCATTAGTCTGTGTATAGCAGGACACTTGCTTGGTGCAAGTTAACCAAGAGAATGATTCTCTGGAGCATGTCAGCATGCAAATTTCTATTAATCAGAGAAAACATACTTTATTGATCATGCTATGCCACATGGATTCCTAATGTGGATGTCACAGTTATTCTTTGCATTCAGTGAGATGCATATTTAATAATATTGCAATGCAACCATAAACCCTAGCACTTCTGTAATCCACAGTTTTGATTCCTCAAGTGTGTCTATGTTTTGTTTTTTCTGATGTTTATATTCATACGCAATCCTGGGTAACAGATAGAAGTCTGAGTGTGGTAGGGTAGTTCAGATCATGAATATTAGGCACAGTACTATGTGGTCATGGGTGGTGGTAAGGGGAAATAGATGAGTAGTGAGTCTGTGGCAGAGTAGCAGGTGGCGGTCTGAAGCTTAGTTGATGGATGTTAGCCAGATGCCTGGTAAATTGGACTGACCTGTTTATTCTGGGAGAATAATCAAGAGCTCAAGTATGAGGCAGATAGAAGCATTTTGGGAGTCATTGGAAAGAGTCAATTCTTGGAGAACAACACTGCATGAAAGCAGAATCTAGCTATAGAAAACTTTCTGGCAAAGTTTGAAATGTTGACGGATCCAAGCCTAATTAACCAAAACTTGCCCATTAGTTTCACTGTACATGAGCTTTGCCAAGCCTTTCCAATAATTGACATATCATTCCATATCTTCCTCATCAGTGTGTTTAGACTTCTGAACTTTCTGGAAAATTAAATGAAAAAAGAACAAGTTATGACACTTTTATAGATTCCATTATTTTAATGCTTTATATTAAGATACTTTAAAATCTCTTATGTGATGAGGGGGAAATTCTGTTAATTAATGAAAACCAATGTATGGCTCTAGTCAACTTTAAGTTGTAAGGGTATCATTTAAGTTATATATCGAGATGGTTGTTGAGTTTGCCCATATGATTTATTCAACAGCTACTGTAAAAGGTCGGTGTGGCATACTGTCTTAAACTGGGTCATCAAAATCCTCATGTATGTTGTGTACATCAAATAATGGAATATGACTCAAAATGGTTTGAAATATAATTCATGTTTTAAAGTCTAAAAAGCTGATTTTAGTTTTAATTTTTAAAAAACAGGTAATACTTCTCAAAGAAGTATATCCCTGCTTTGCATAAGTTTGATAGATATATAAATCAAGAAAAGAGAAGCTGATCCTGCATTTTCAAGCATTTAATAAATGTTAATAACAGATACATCCACTTCTGAATTATAGTTGGAGTAATAATTAATAACCATTCCATAAAATACTGTGTTTGTATAAAACACAGTGATAATTGTAATTGTATAAATGATAATCCCCTAGATCAAAATATGCCTATATCCTTCT